>CATIWQ010492153.1:0-46010 GCA_949673415.1 Euphorbia schlechtendalii
TGCGCCTTGCGCCTAGCGCCTCACATACAAAGGCGCACGCCTTTGTCACATGCACCGCCTAAAGGGTTCGGAGGCGCCAGCCTCCTCGCCCAGTGCGCCTAGCGCCTAAGGCGCGCCTGAGGCGCGCCTTTGACTACACTGACAGCAACAACCGTAGTAGTCAAAGGCGCGACTAGGCTCTCGGGTGAGCCCTTGCGCCTTTAGGGGTTTTAGGCTAATTTTTGTGCCTAGAGCGCCCCAAGGCGCGCCTACGCTACCAAAAAGCCCAAGGCACAGCCTTGCGCTTTAAGTGTGCCTTAGCGCCTTGATTACTATGGTAACGATGTTAGAGGACTATGCCGGTACCGACATAGCCACTCCGTTGCAAAAGTTAGATCTAAACATGGGTGAGTGATGAAGAAACGTGTAAGGAGTAATGAGGTAGAGAATGGTCAGTTAATTACCTCTTCAATGGCCATCGAGTGCTTCATATAAGGGATGAAACCGTTACTTTGAGAATAACGTTACTTTAGGTCTCTTAAAGACTGCCACATGGCTCTCTCATGGGCAACCATGTGTCAATGCTTCTTAGGGTTAGAACTAGCAGGCCTCATTGGACCAAATGGGTCCTCATGGGCTAATAATATTATTTCCTTGGTATCAGATGTCCCTCCTCGGGTTGTGTAGTGATGCATAATTGATGATTTTTTATTAAGCTTTTCACGGAGTAATTTTTCACTGATGGTCGAGGGTCTGTTGTTTCATAGTTCTGAGAGTTTTTCATCGATGGTCGAGGGTCGATCGGTTCATAGTCTCTGAGAGTTTTTCTTGGATGGTCGAGGGTTGGTTGGTTCATAGTCTCTGAGAGTTTTTCACCGATGTAAATGTCTCTGTTTCCAGAGATGTCCCTCTCCGAACTAACATCAAACTCCTTTAGGTTTCGGGCTTGATGAATGTCGGCAGGTTATGATAAATGGGATGTACGGTGCTTTATGGGTTGTTTAAAGTTCACGCGTCTCTTGGGTTTTAGCGTATCGAATACAGTGACTCTTCCACTTCCCCAGGGTTAAGTAATGTTTCATCATTACTCTATTTGAATTTGGATTTCCCACTCAAATCCTTCTATAAAAAGGGGTAACATCCTCCTTTAAGGTTTTTTACTTTCTCTTCCTTTGCTTTCTTTGTCTAGGTAATTTTCAGCTAAATTTTTTTACTTCCTTTTGTTTTCAAAAGTTTTCCGGGAAGACTTAACTTCTTTTCTACTTTTAACATGGGTTTTATCATTGTTTCATCTTCTTCTTCCTCTGAATCCGCTTACAATGAGGGTGCTACCAGTGTATCCATTAATTCTGTCCATCTTGATTTTCGCCGTTCCCCTGAGAATTTTCCAGGTTGCAGAAGGGGCTGGAATTTCTACCATAAATGTTGGGACCTCCACCGCAGCAAATGTTGAACAATCATAGGGATCCTCTTCCTTCTCTCATACCACACCAAGAATTTTAATTCCATATACCTTGGCTGACATTTCCCCCTGTATATCTAGGTTTGTCGTTCTTTAACCCTAAACCTTCTCCAAATAGACCTAAGAACTTGGAGAAAATGCTAAATTTAATGTATTGATTCCGTCTGAAATAACAGTGGCCGAGGTGGAGCATTACATGGAGATTCTCTGCCAGAGGCCGAGCATGCTAGGTTCGGTCCCTGCTGATACAGATACAATTGATAAGCCGCCCGAAAAGACTATTGCAATGTATGCCCAACACATCAAAGGGGGATTCCGGCTTCCCAACAGCCGTGCCGTGGCGTCTATAATGAGGAAATTCAACATTAGTCCGCCCAAACTCCGAATTCCATGATTGAATATTGTTGTTGGACAAACTATGCTCATATTTGAATCTGTGGCTGGACGGCATGGTGTTTCATCGGTTCTGCCACCCTGTGCAGACCATGGGAGGAAATTTCTTATACTTAAAATCTGCTCTGGTCAAGTTTCATCAAATACTAAAGAAGAAGGATTCTGTTCGTTTCTCAAAATCCAAATGGTTTTGGATACATCTTGATGAAGGAGCCAAGGACATTCATGAAGATGCCATCTTCAAAAGGGTTTTCCAACGGCTTGTGCTCGGGTTAATAGCAACCCTTCGTCCTGGAAACAGGATGGGCATCTGGTAGAACTTCAGGGGAATGTGGTCCATTACCTATATTGGATGGAGGTGCCACGTTTGAATTGGGGTGGATGCGGTTTGAGTTCTCAACAACCCGACCTGGTACAAATACACTGGGATGTCCCCTTGAATTGTGGACTTACTTCCCGTAGACAATGACCCAAGTAGTTGTGAAGGTATGTCCAATGTAGTCAAAGGCGCGCCTTAGGCGCTAGGCGGTGCATATGACAAAGGCATGAGCCTTTGTATGTGAGGCGCAAGGCGCATATAAGGCGCCAAAGGCCATAATGGCAGTTAAGAAGTAGTTTTAGGGTTTTTTTATTTATATTTCACCTCTTAAAACTCTACTGCCTTTTTCCCATTCAGTTTTGAATTAGAAAGCCACAGAATTACTTTAGTTTTCCTATTAGTATAGAATACTTTAGTTTTCCTATTTATTACACAATACTAAACGTGTATCAACTCTGTTTAGTATAGAATACTTTAGTTTTTTACGTTTAAAACTCTGCTTTTGCTTAGTCTGCTATAGTGCTATAAATAACCGATTCTATCAATCAATTTTCAATTACCAATCTGCCTGCATAACAATTCACCGCTACCTCATCCTCAAGCCCCCAACTTGCTGATTTTGGCCTGAGTTGTCTGCTGTTGCTACATCTAAAGAGTCCACAGATCAGTCAGTGATCAGTCACGATTCAACTTCATCATTCTGATCTTGATCTTGGTGATTCCGATGATTGATAATTATGTTTTAGATTGATAGGAATTAGTTTTATTAGTGAACTTTGAATTGATAGGAACTAGTTTTATCATTATGAACTTTGAATTTTCTTGCAAGTTAAGTGAAAAAAATTTTAATTTAATTTTTTTAGTTCATGTGCCTAGTTTGCGCTTTTTGCGCGCCTTCGCCTCTCGCCTAGGCAACAGGACCCCCTGTCGCCTTGGTTGCGCCTTCGCCTTCGTATGTCTAACTTAAATTCGTTCCACTCACTACTAGCAGCAATGTCAAAGAAGAAAGGCAAGAAGAAACCGCATGCTGATGCAGAATAGGGGGGCAAACAAGAGGGTCCCACCTGAAAGCGGAGGAGAGGGAAACCGCCACATACTTGAATGAAAATGTTGGTGAATAAAATCCCTTCTTACTAGCTTTTTTTACGATTTTCCTAGCATTTTTATTATATAGAATTTCATTACGGTGGATCAAAGCTCGCAAAATTAGTCTCGGATTTACTCCACTCCCGCCCAACTGACACTTCTATGCCCCCACCAGGATCCTCGGCGCGGAAATCACCCCTGGTGATGGAGAAAGATCTAGTAGGCAAAACAGGATGGTGGAGGGCCAACAACGACCTTTAGATTCATTGGGAAAGGAAATATCATTTACTCAACTATCAGCTGACATTGATAGACAATTTGAGCTGTGCCAACATGAGGATACTCCGGCAGAGACAAGAATTTTGGCCAATTTAACCAAACATAACATGTAAACGATGGGCGAGGTTCAGGGCTTGGTCAACCAGATGAATGGTAGATTGAGCAGATTTTGGCAGGACAAGAGAGGATCCTCGGATTGGAGAGACGGTTGTTTCAAAGCAAATCTAATTACTCAAGATCATAAAGGGGATATTCTCTGTCACATAACATCGTTTACTGTAGAGATCGATCCCCACCTCCTTCGTCGTAGCACCAGGAAAGAATGGTTGTATTTGTCCACGCCAGGAGCGAGTCGAGCAACAAAGGGAGCGATCTCGAAGCCTCGTGCGCACTCCTAAAGGCAGGAATGGCCACACAGATCACAAGGAGCAGAGCCAACCCCGACTCAACGGTTAGTAAGAGAAATCGTAGCTCCTGAGCAGCCGGCTCCATAGTTCTCAATTAGAGTTTACGCGGCTGAGGAGCCTCAAAGCACTGTATGAAAGACAACCATCACCGTAAGGCTCGGTCCATTCAACCGCACTGATAAGAAGGGAGCCCATGAGAGTTGCATCCAGGAATCTGGGGGCTACAACCATTGTTGCCCCAGTCATCAGTGTTGTCCCTAAAACGATCGAAGAAGAGGAGACTTTGCTAAATAAATTCCTTAAGCGTGTTAGGGGAAGGTTCGTCGATGTGGGAATGGACCCAGTCACCCCAGAGGTTGAGGTAGTTCATACTCCGTTCTCTCATTCAGTTAGAAATTTCATTACCCGACCTTATCAAAATACAATGGCGAAGGAGACCCAACTCAACACGTGAAAGCTTTTCACCAAGGGAACTGATTCAATGATGTACAAACTTTTTCCATCAACATTGATCGGGTCCAAGCTTATTCTGGTTTGAATCTTTGAAGCCCGGGTCTATTTCAAATTTTAATGAGTTGGCCAAGGTTTTTTGTAATTTCTCTATAACATTAATTTTACAAACCCGGATAGTCAAAGAGCTTCAGCTTTCGAAGCAGGGAATGAACGAGCCCATATGTGAATAAGTGGAGAGATTTCAGAAGACTCTAATGCATATCAAAGGGTGTAATGTGGATGTTGCGTGGATATCCTCGCATAGAATACCATGAGTGCAGACCTCAAAACAGATCTGTTCACTAAGTGACCTACATCCTTGGCAGGAATGATGAGCAGAGCGTGGGGGCGTTTTAATGATACTAACCAAAGACAAGTAGGAGACCCTGAAACACCGATACAGGCAATTCAACCATCAAGACATCGCCCACATCATCAGGTCTGAGGGGAATTCAGGAATTCAGACCTGCCAAAGGATTTAATTACAGGTAGAAAAGCAGGGGCAACACATTGATTATCCCCCAAGACCGAGGCGACCAGGAAGGCCAGGATCGTACTATGATTTTCACAAGTATATAGGGCATAATATCGAAGAGTGCAGACATCTGGCATTGTATTTGAATAAAAGGGCTGCAGAAGGAAAACTATAACATTTTTTAAGCAAACCAACCTAGAAAGGACCGTAGGGATGGGATGTCGACCATAGAAACAGGCAAGCAGCTCGTAGGGAAGAGAGAGTCCAAGAGACCCCTCCTAGGAGAGGCTTTATTAATGTCATAGCAGGAGGACCAACAAGCAGAAAGAGAGATAGAGGAACTGATAACACACTTTGAGACCGAGGTGTATATTTCAGCTTCGCTCAATTATCTAAACCGGCCCCGTACTCTGATGCTTTGGTGATAGAAATGATGATCAATGAATTTTTGGTCAAGAGGGTTTTGGTTAACATTGGAAGTTCAGTAAACCTTATGATAAGAGAGACATTCAATGCTCTACATGTTAATGCAAAAAAGTTTCAGTTGGAAACAAATCCAGTTATAGGATTTGGCGGATAACTAGTACCGGTGGTAGGAGCGGTCACTTTATCCGTCATAATAGGGGATGAAGCTCCCAGATGGAGGTCACACGCAAAGTTCCTAATAGTGGATATGTCATTCGCATATATGGTCATCCTAGGCCGATCACTAATTTGTGACTCCGAGGTTGTCATGTGCCTGCGGTAGCTAGCCCTTCAAATCCCAACAACTAAAGGCATGACCACAGCAAGAGGAGACCAAAAGATGGCATAGGAAATATATATCGCATCCCTCAGAGCCGAGGCACCCATTTAAGACAATATAGAGCGATAAGGATCGGAGCCCCACGAAAAATTGGAAACTCTAATCATTGAATATGGTAAGGAGCTGAGAATAGCCGAGGAATTCCCTCAAAAAATCAAAGCTGGATTGACATCGGTATTGAAGGAAAACAAAGGTTCCTTTGCATGGGAGACCTCAAATATGTCGGGATTCGGTCGATCTGTTATTGAGTACTATCTAAATGCAGACTCTGACGATATTCCAGTAAAGCAGAAGGGCCACAACCACGGACTTGAGACGCACCAAGCGATCTTTGAAGTAATAGCGAGGTTGCTAAGTGTTGGGCACATCCGAGAGGTGCAATACCCGGCTTGGATGGCTAATGTGGTGCTGGTTAGGAAACTGAACGACACATATAGATTGTGTGTTGATTTTACAGATCTCAACAAGAAGGATAGCTACCCCTTACCTAGCATTGATCCTTTGGTAGATTTATGGTCGATTTTGAAGCACTTTCTTGCTAGATGCAAAGGCTGGATATAATCAAATAGCCATCCATGGTCATGGATGACGTTGAAAAGACCTCGTTCATTACCCACGAGGGGACTTACTACTATAATGTCATGCCCTTCAGATTAAAAAACGCATCAGCGGCCTACCAGAGGCTAGCAAACAAAGTTTTTGAAAGCATGATTGGGGACAAAGTTGATCTGTATGTAGACGACATGATGGTAAAGAGCAAGAAAATAGCAGATAACCGACCGATTTATAATTTAAAGCTCAACCCCTAGAAGTGCGTGTTCGGAATTTCGGCAGGAAAGTTCATCAATTTCTTGGTTTCGCTGAGGTATAGAGGCCAACCTGGATGAAAACAAAGCCATAGTCGACTTAACATCCGAAAACTCTAAACGACATACAAAAATTGAACGACAAGATTAATACCTTGGGATGTTTCATATCATGTTCGGCCAAGCAATGTTTACCATTTTACAAAGCCATTAAAAGTGTCAAAAAATTTTGCTGGACCAAGGAGTGCAAAGCGGCATTTAAGGATTTAAAGAAGTTTTTAATATCGCCACCGCTTTTAATTCGACTGGTCCCAGGAAAATGTTGTACCTCTATGTTAGCACCTCTGAAGAGGCTTTGGGAATGGCTTTGATAATGGAGGAAGAAAGTGAGCAGGTATCTCATCTATTATTGCAGTAAGTTGTTAAAGACGCAGAACTGAGATACCCCAGGATGGAGAAAGCGGTAGACGCAATCATCACAGCATCCAAAAGGTTGTGTCATTATTTCCAGTCTCTCATCATAGTCGTACGAACGGACCTCGCCTTGAAAAAGGTATTGCAGAAGCCAGAAACATCAGGGAGTTTAGTAGAATGGACTTTGAAACTGTCAGAGTTTGATTTGAGGTTTGAGCCTAGAAAGGTTATGAAAGGGCAGATTCAAGCGAATTTTGTCGCACCGACCGACAGATGTGAGGAGTTCATGGAGGAAGTTTGGAAGATTTTCATATATGGAAGTTCGGCCAGTGGTAAGGGCTGCATAGACATACATATGCAAGGCCTAAGAGGAATCGTAATCAATCGAGTTGCCCGTTTATCCTTCGCTGTCACCAACAACGCGGCCGAATACGAGGCTTTCATCATGGAATTGTGTTTAATAAAAAAGCAATTAAGCCCGATCGAGCATGTATTTGTAGTGATTCTAAGCTGGTTGTGAATCAATTGGGAGGAGGATATGCAAATCAATGACTAATCCATGCAACAATACTTAGCCGTCGAAAAGAGATTGTTGATCAAATAAAAAAGGACAACACAAAGTTAGAAGTCCTTCACATTTCATGAGCCCATAACAATGAGGCAGACAAGCTCGCCAAGGCAGCCTTGGACCCAAGTGGGGAGAACATCATCACCTGCACCATAGCCGAAATCCCAAAACCAAACGTTCGTCGTCAGGAAGTATTCATTACTCCGGAGGACATAGGCCTAAGAGAGCCGGAGTTGTTTGAACTGATCATGGAATATCTGTGAAGCTCTGTATTGTCGGAGGATGATGTTGAGGCGCAAACGATTGTGAGAAAATCTTTCCAGTACGCCATCATTGGGGGTCAAATATTTAGAAAGTCACTAACCCACCCATGGAAGAAGTGCCCCTGAAAGAGGGATGCAGAGTATGTCCTGAGAGATACACGAGGGAATATGTGACAGACATGAGTAGAAAGACTCTATAGTGAGGAAAGCGTGCTTGCAGGGCTTCCATTGGCGCACCATTGAGCTAGATGCAAAGGAATTGGTCCAGAAATGCCGGGTTTTCCAGGCCTACGCTCGCAACATTAGGGCCCTGCCCACCAAGATGGCTGTAATCAAGGCGGCATGGCCTTTCTTTACGTGGGGTGTAGACATTGTAAATCCCTTACCGGTCGCCCAACATCAAAAGAAGAGGATAATTGTAGTTGTAGATCACTTTTTTAAATGGGTTGAAGCCGAACCTATATCAACAATCTCCCCGAATCAGGTGATTTAATTCTTCAACAAGAATATCATAACCAGGTTTCGGGATCCCACACATATCATCACTGATAATGGAACCCAATTCCAATGCGAGGTCTCAAGGCCTATTGTGAGGGTCTCCACATTAAGTTGAGATTCTCCTCATTATCATATCCTCAATGCAATGGGATGACCGAGGTTACAAACCGAACGATTATAGACGGGGTCAAAACAAGAGTGTACTATGGTCATACCAAACGACCTCAAAGACTGCAACAAGAGAAATCCCATTCGTATAAACTTACGAAACAGAGGCTGTTATCCTGGTCGACTTTGAGACAACCCCGATGAGAGAGTAACCCATTATGTCGGTTAGGTAGATAATGATTGTAAATTGAGAAGCAATTTAGACGAGCTGGAAGATCGAAGAGACCAAGCATATCAAAGAATGGCAACATACAAGTAGAAAATAACCTTTACTTTCAATAAAAATGTCAAACCTCGGTCTTTTCAAGTGGGAGATCTCGTATGAAGAAATACTGAGGCTTCAAGAGCATGAGCAGGACAATGCAAATTTGGCATCTATTGGGAAGGACCTTATAAGGTCACTTAGAAGCACGGTCTAAACACTTATAAAATACAAGACTTGGAGGGCAAGGTCTTGTCGCGAACCTGGAACATAGCTTTAAGGAATTTTATGCCAGGGAATGACTTGGAGGTGTTATCATGCATTCTTTCTCGGTTGGTGTTTGTTGGTATATGTTTGTGTCGTCTTTTGTATTTTTGTCAAGTGTTTTGGGTATGTCCTTAGAGGTCGGTTTGGAGGTTGCTTGTGTTTTTTTGTTTTAAAGTCATTATCATTGTTTAGCGTCATGTATGCACATTCTTAAGATAATATTGAAATTTTCATGATTATTCAAGGGTTTATAAAGGAAAAATAGAAACCGAGTTCAACTCAAAACGAGTGATCCCTTTAAAGGAACCCGGTATGCAGAGACAAATATTTTCATGGTATAAATGACGAGCGGCCCCTATAAGGTCCCCATTAAAAAGCCAATCAAAACATTATAGTAAAAGGAAGAATTGCAAGCGAACCCTACCAAGAGATACACTATGCAAAAAATTCTAAGTCATAAAATAAACTAAGAGCGACCCTCAAAAGGTCCCCAATAAAAGGAGCAATTAGAAATAACATACAAGATGGATAAAAGATGCTAAGGCATGAAAATACGAGAGAGCAAGCAACAAAAGATCAAGTATTATATATTAAAATTGTTTATAAATTTACAAGTTCTAGTCTAAGGGGCTGGAAGAGAAGAGGCATCATCCACAAGATCTTCAAGCTCTGAGAGCTGAGAGCTCGCCCATGACTGATAAGAGGTTGCCTTCTCTTCCTCTTCTTCCTCTTCACAATCGTCTTCCCCACCATCCTTAGCCTCATCCACGACTTCTTCATGCTCGGGGGCACCGCTAAAATTGCGTGGCATTGTCCAAACCAGACTCGGAAGTAGAGCGAGGGTGTCCAAATCAGCTTCAGGGGAAAGCTCCTTAGCCTTGCGGAGGAAGTTAACCCTAAAGTTAACTTGATACCGGTTCCAACGATCGATCAACCCTAATTCCTTCTTCTGGAAATGGTGCTTCAGCGCCCAACAACGAACCTGCAAACAGAATTTGATCCGCTAGAGCTTGGAAAGCTCGGTATCATCCTCACTCAGCCTCTTCGCATCCTTGACCTCTTTCATCTTCGCCAGTCCAAGGATGCTCGGTGCGATTCCTCCCGTTACGCGAGGACCCTAGCTGTGTTGTCCAAAGCCTTTTTATTAGCCTCGTCTGAGAGGCAAGATCTTCGGATAACTTAACGTTTGCAGATGCAAGCTCGTCCTTCTCTTTCATCATAGATTTTAACTCTTCGCAAAGCAAGCCTTAACTTTGGCCGACGCCGGCTTCTTGTTGGTTTTCTCTAGCTCCTTCTCATTCAACGTTTTGATATCAAGGCCGCGGGCATTCAACTTTTCCTCCAAGAAGACGGAGTGGGAGAAGCACTGCGATGACAATGGAAGAAGATAAGGAAAATTAGAACGAGGTTCAAATAAACAAACTTAGCAGAAATATGACAAAACGAATAGAACTCGGCCGTCAAAAATACCTCAAGAATATGATCCCGATAGCGCGCTACCTTCTCAACGCTATTCCTTTTGAGCGACGCCACCTCGGACTGCAAACCGGTTAGCTCAGGAAACTTTGCCACAACCTTATATCTATACTTTTTGAAGCTTTTGGAAACCAAAGCGTGGATCGTAAGGTAATTCTGAGTCTTTTCATTTCAGTGTAAGAAGTCGTTTTTCTCTAGAAACGTGGCTGTTCTTAACAAATAACCTGATCATGCACAAACACCGATTTTGAAGAGTTTCCTCAATTTTTAACTAAAATCCCGGAAACTTCTATTTCACATTTGGGTCACTTTTTCTTATGAAAATTGAAGTTTTGTTCTAAAGAGAGAAATGCAGTAGATTGGTCCTTGATATTTATAATGCTTCACGTTGTGTTAAATTCCAAAGTTCACATGAAGATTAATTTTCTTCCTATTTTATGTATCTATGTGCTATTTTCAGTATATGAGAATAAACACAAGTATACAAATGCATGCTTATCATTTTAAAATTTGTAAACTACACCCTATAACCTACGTTTTTGTTACTTGTACGTTTCTCTTTCCAATACTCTTTTTTTTTTTTTTTATTAAAGTTCCCTTTTTCTGTTTACGTCCAACTCGTATAATAAAACTGGCCTTAGTCTTTGTTATGGAATCTCATCTCGAGTTCACGTTGACATTTAAGCAGTTTTTGTCCAAAATGTGTTCATTGATTTTTTTCAACTCCCAACTGATTGTTGTTTAATGGGTGGCACAGACTGTTGTTTTCTGCTTGGTGGACATTTATATAATGCTGAGGAAAGCATTTTTGCCATATTTGGAGGGTCTTAACAGCACACAGGGCCCAGAGTTCATGGGGGTCTCAAAAAGATTTGGGTGCCATAATATAGAAATTAAAATATATATATTTCTAGTAATGAAAAAGATGACTAAAACGAATTCTTGCTCCAGCGGTAGGAAGGAGAGCATCATATGTTTTTAGTCCAGTGGCTTGAGTTCTTACCTCACTATTGCAGATTTTCTCATTTTCACAATTCATTTTTTATTCCTTATTATACTTTGGTTTCTTCTCTTTACTATTTATTTTCATATTCTTGGTTGATCTTCCTATTACATACTAAGAATTATCTTCACTTACATTTAAATTATATATTTTTATTAATCACTTTATCAAATTTACATTTCAAAATTTTAAAGTAATTAAGAATGTTACATAAATAAAATAATAAGTTTATATGCATGTTTGTTACTATTATTTATTATTTTAACATTTCCAGTTGAGTACAGTGACACCATATTTTTAGGACAAAGTTTAAGAACATAACATGTATGTATACAAAATACTAGTAGGTTGTAATAAGAAATGAAATTTTAATTATTTATTGAAATTAAAACTTTTTATTCCAAATTCTAATTGATTTAGCAAGAAGCAATTAGATAAATATTGTATTGTTGTGTCTAACAATTGACTCAAAGATTATATTAATGTTTCATGTAATACATAGTTAAACATTAAGAAATCTCATTAGTGACGGATCAAAGTTTCTAATATTTATATATTAAAAAATTTTAACATTTTTTTCATCAACAAAACATCTTGGAAACAATTTGGTATTATTTTGTCTATACAATGTGTTAGTAATTATTAAAATATGTTACCTATAATTGTATTCTTGTGAAATATTAGTTGGTATTCTATGGTATTAGAAAGACCTATTTTTGTTTTAAGTTGAGGGCCTAATATTTCTCAGAGTCGGCCTGACGACTACTTTACAAAGAATAACTTCTAATGCTCATATGTTAATTCATGTCTCTCATTCAATTCGGCACATTCTTTAATTGTGTTTCCATGTGCCGGAAATTGAATAGGAAACATAGTAGGAAAATGAGATTCTGATTTAGAAGATTTTTATCCATTTTACAACCAATAATTATCATACTTAAGAAAACCAGTAACAAAGAAGAAAAATCAAATAAAAAGCAAAGAAAAATCAAATAAAAAGCAGGCCTTAAAGTGAAGAAGTATCCCAAAACCAGCAAACAAATCAAAGATGCTAAAGAAACTTCTGAGAATAGAAATCCCCATTTCAGGAAAAAATATCAAATCTCAATAGATTTGTGATAAATTAACACAATCTAACTCATATATACACTTTCCATATTCTCTCAATTGTAGATTATCAATTTCATTTCTTATATTTTACATTCTTGTGATCATCATCTCTAATTTTCTTCATCATCAGTACTTGGATAAGTCTGGTCAGTAATTTCTTCTTCTTTTTTGTATTAGAACGTAATTTAATATATAAAATTTATAATATATGCTAACTAGATTGAAGAAGCATGTATTAATTAATTATATTACAGTAAAAAAAGAATGCACGCACTTAGAAGGTCTCATGTCATATTCATTTTTTCTTTCACACCAAACAAAAAATTAACTAATCAACACAAAATCATACATTTTGACTAGAAAATAAGAATGTTCAAACCCAAATTAAATTTTAAATTTTTTGTAATGATTGTTAATTATTGTTTTGTATGTATATATTAATAGGGAAATTAATTAAAAGATGGAGGTAGAAGATGGTAAGAAGAGTAAGAAAATGGGGATTAAAACAGCACTAGTAGTGGATGATGATGTTGTTATTAGGAAAATTCATTGCAAGATTTTGGAGAATATTGGATTCGATTATGAACAAGCTTGCAATGGCAAAGAAGCCATTGATATAATTCTGTCTTCTGGCAAATATTTTGATCTTATTTTAATGGATTTGGACATGCCTATCCTCAATGGCATTCAGGTATTTTTTATCCTTAATGCTATTATGAAGTTAATTTGTTAATAAAATGGTTAACTAATTAAGTAGTGTTTAGTTAATTACTTATGTATATAGTATGTAGTTAGCTTGAACTTAAGTTACTTGTTCTAGGGTCATTTTGTCGTGAAGCTCAAGTAACAGTCTGGCCTACTAAAACTGCACAATATTCAATTTTTTTCGCTTTTGGTGTTTAACCTATTCAATTTTGGTACCATCAATTAATAGACCATCTAGGATTAACAAGTCTAAGCATGGTCACCAAAGCTCCAAATGACAATTTTGATATTTCATATTTTTTCATGCTGCTAGATGAACTTTATGAACTAAAATCGGATAGGTTAGGTATCAAGTACGCAAGTATGTGAATCGATATGTGACAAATCAAATAAGTTTAATATTAAATATGAAATTCTAACATACCGCACATACGAAAGATCTAAAGAACTGATCACTGACACAAATCAGCCCGAACCATCATTAAATAAGGGTTCGTTGAAATGCAATAATATTAAAAACTACTAGTACTGAATTAATTTTATTAATGTGTAGGCTACAAAGCAAATAAGAGAGATGGGAGTAAGAAGCAGAATAGCAGGAGTATCGACACATTCAATGGAAGAACAAGTTCAAGTTGACTTTGTTAAAGCTGGCTTAGATTATTATCAACAGAAGCCTTTGACTACTTCTAAACTTATTGACATCCTTCATAACATTAATCACTAACTAATTTAGTTTGTGTTCCACCTTGTAATTTATTAGTTTCGTGTAATAGCAAGTCGTAGAAAGTTTGTGTATGTGCTAGTCAACGTGGAATCAACGGTAGAAAACCAAGTCCTATAGTGGGCTGTTTGAAAATTTATTTGTGATATCGATCGAGATCTCTATTGTCTCTGTGTCGGACATGCCTCTTCTATCATTAAACTTTATGTAACAAAACAAATTATATAAATTTTGATTACTAACTATATATTTAATTAGAACAGGGGTGTGAGGTCCTGGTTTCGATACTCAACCCCTTTCAAAATTCCATATTAAAAAAAAGAGATTAGTTGTAGTTAGAGTTTGTTATGCCGTTGTTAGTTTGCTGAGAAAAGTTGTTAGTTGGTTAAACAATGTAGTTAAGTTGAGAAACGGTTTATAAATAGCAAAGCCAACAATGTTCTCCGTTATAACGAGAGTTGATGAAATACATTTTCTCTTGCCTCTTGATAATATTCAAGAGTTTATCAAATATGCATTGCTAATTGTACTAAACCTGAATAAATTAATCTAATTGAAAATACTATCCATATGAGACTATAGATATGATATGAACTTCTTACTCATGCGAACATGGGAGAGGTCCGTAGTTTGGGTCGGCTTTTGTTGCCAGTAAATCCCTTCAAAATTTCCGAATAGACCAATTGCATTATCAACTTCACCTAGTCATGAAAGTTGTTTTCAAAATTGAGAAATGGTTAACATATAACTATCTTCCTGTTCCAACAACTTTTACCTCTCATTTTTCATACAGATTTTTTAAAACATTCCATTTTTCAACTTTTCACATCACACATGCTCTGTATGTCATTCGATCAATGAGATTTTTCGGAAACTCTTCATGTTTTACTAAATTTTACCGTGTATGGTTGGTGTTTGCTTCTTGTAGTTTTTGTATCAAGTCCATATTGTTGTGGTGTATTTAGCTAATTTTCATTTCTTGTTCAAATAATTCAGTAGAAGTGTTAGCATGTGACTTTCACAGTCTTTGTATTTTTGTGTTAAATACTTCACACTTAATTCAATCCATTCACATTACGAATTTGGCCTATAAAACAAACTAGTAATTGCCAATAACCATTTTAAAACTAATAATTGCCAATACCCATTCACCTATTTTCATAAAAAAAAAAAAAAGAAAAAAGAAATCAGCTGTTAAAGAGAACAACTGGGCAAGTATTCTAAATCCAGCAAAAAACCAAAATTAATTAGATTTTGGCATTAATCTGATTATGTGATACATTAACACAAAATCAAAACTCATATAATTGCTATCATAATTACTAAAAAAAATCAATAATATCAATACCATTATTATCACTCACCGTGTATATATAAATATATCATGATCAGTTAAATTTAAGCAACTCTAAATTCATCTAAAAAATTCTTCACAAAAGGATGGAGGTAGAAGATGGTAAGAAAATGGGGAAAAAGACAGCATTAGTAGTGGATGATCATGCAATTACTAGGAAAATTCACTGCCAGATTTTGAAGAAGCTTAGAATATTAGACTGTGAACAAGCTTCAAATGGCAAAGAAGCCATTGATATAATTCTATCTTCTGGCAAGTTTTTTGATCTTATTCTAATGGATTTGGATATGCCTATCCTCAATGACATTCAGGTATTTTTAATGTTAATTATTATTAAGTTAATTTGCTAATCTTATGGTAAGTTATTTAATTAGATAGTAAAGTCATTGTTGTTTATTTTGGGTCATGTTTGGATTACTTCTCGATCTTGGAAACTATGATACGGAACTTAGTATGTACTTATAAAAATATGAGTGTGAGCTCATCTAATTGATTTTATTATATATGTAGGCAACAAAGAAACTAAGAGAAATGGGAGTAAAAAGCAAAATAGCAGGAGTATCATCTCATTCAAAGGAAGAACAAGTTCAAGTTGACTTTGTTAAAGCTGGTTTAGATTATTATCAACAGAAGCCTTTGACTGCTTCTAAACTCATTGACATCCTTCGTAACATTAATCATTAAACTAATTTAGTTTGTATTTCATAATGTAATTGTGGGTGTTCTTTCACTTTCACTTTTATTTTCAGTTTGAGTTGATATTAATTAGGTTGATGGAATGGTTTTATAAGTAGTAAAATGAAGTTCAAATACATGAAAACCAAGCTCAATCTGTTATGTGTTCGGGTTTAGACAGGCTTGGGTCAGGCCAGGCTTATATTGATATATGTATGTCCAAGACCGACCCATAGATATCAGGTCAAGGTCTGCCAGTTAAACCGTGGGTTACTTGAACAGATGTACTGGAATCTGAAGAAAGAATTCAAGCTATTATCGAAAATTATCCGCAAAAGAATTAAAGGAACTTCATTATACAACTTTTTACATTTTCATAAAAATCAATGATAATTCAAGAAATACTGTACTGAAATCCGGTAGATTTTATATAAAAAAGCATTGCCTTAAAATGGTTAATGTCTTTGAACTCTAGCTGTGATAGACGGGAGACATGTTAGAGTGACTAGATCGGGTTGCCGGCGTAATCTCTCGATGCATAAGATAGATAATGCTGGTGAAAGAAAGAAGTATAAAAGGAAAGTGAAGTTAATAATGTTACCTTACACTGTTTGACTACGGTCTATATATAGTGAAGGTGTGGTGATGTGACATACACGTCTGTGTTAGAAATTCTTGGCTTGTGAGGTCTTGATGGACTTTGACCTATGCTTCTAGATGGGCTGTGATTTTTTTAAAAAATAAGGTGGCATTTTAGATTTTTAGATTTACTAGTATTCAATAAATTAGTTCGTTTTACTTAAGCTATTGATACAATATTCAATTTACAATTCACCTTTCGTCATCAAGTTTCAAATTTCTAATTACAATTATTAAACAACTATTTTCCAAGCAGTTACTAGATAAAAAAATATAAATACGAGTCCACAAAAAATCATCACTAATAATATAGTATAACCATAGGCATATTCTATGGTAATTTTGTCTATGATAAATTTATCTTTACTTTTACCTTTTTTAATTATATAATTAATAATGTGATGATTAATCCAATAATTAAAAAAAACAAAATAAAGATAACTTTATCATAGACAAAGTCACCGTAACCTACATCACAACAGGAACAACTAAATCAATTGAGCCGTACTTTTAAAATTCTTGGGCCTACTAAAGTAATAAGCCCTAGCAAGAAGCCCATCAGTAGACAAGTAATTCTTGAGCCCAAAGCAAAAGCCGAGTTCAATTCAATTAGAATTTACCGCCCACTTACAAAACCCTAAACCCTCTCTTAACTACAAAACCCCTTCTTCTACTTCAATACAAATTCATTCCTCTTTGCCCATACCATTGTTTTTCTGTTTTCCTTCTCTTTCTCAACATTGCACAGATCCGAATTTCCTCTCTTTAATCAAGTCTGCAACTCCAGCCATGTATCGCTTCGCCTCCGGTTTCGCCTCCAAAGCCAGGTAATTTATCAGTCATCACGCCTCTGTCTTCAATTTTTGAAAAGCATCATTCTTTTTGTTGTTTTGGAATTTGGTGTTTTTTATTCCGGTCTAATTTGGTGCACTTTTGTGTATTAGGTTGGCCAAGAACAATAATCAGGTGATTTGATATGCAATTCTGTTTACTACTATCTAATTCTAGTTTAGTTATTTTTCAATTACATGTGGCTCTACTCTTAGTAAATTGAATGTAATTTTTCATTTCTTTTATTGGGGTTAGATCACTAGTAAGTTGGCTTGGAGCAGAAGTTATGCGGCCAAAGATATCAAATTTGGCGTTGAAGCTCGTGCTTTGATGCTTAAAGGTGTTGAGGAACTTGCTGATGCCGTTAAAGTCACTATGGGCCCTAAGGTGAGTTTGTGTTGATGATTGATTGCTTGTTTTTTTTATCTATTTGGGTTTATGTTGGTTTGCGCTGACAGCCTTTTTTTATAATTGCTTACAGTACCAATTTTTTATTTGGAGAATTTGATTTCGTTTGTAATTAGATGCTAACAACTACCTCAAGTTGCTTGGAATACTCTTTAGGCATGCACTATTGAACTTGAGAGTTGAGTTTAGCCACTCTAGTTGGTAATTAGAAATTTTCTATTTATTTCATCCGAGAAAGTTTTAAGAATCTATCTCTGATAGCATTATAATGTTTACCGAAACTCTACTGAACTGCTTCATCGACAGCAGTTCCATCTTGTCATCTATCAACATCGTCCAGAGTTTGCAATAGCTTAGCTCTATTGTTTCGAAAAATCTCACCATCTTTCCATTAGACTTTTTATGACTTTCTAAGTCATCTACGTATCGCTTGCATTGCTATTTTGATATGATTAAGGTGGCTGTGTCAATGACCTCAAATCTACTGTTGCCCATGCTCTGTTTGGTGGTTCAAATTTGATTTCACGGTCTTTCCAGAAACAACCGACTGTTTTCCGTTCCTCCACTAGAGCAAAATACAGAGCCATTGTGTCCGTTACATCTGAAGTTGGTTGGCTCTTGATGCTACTTCTGAATCTTTGCCCTTCTTTCTGCATACTGTTACTGTAACTCGGAAAATATATTAGGGATACAATTGTCTTATATGTATAGGATTTGTATTTTGGTTATATTATGGCTTGTGTCTTATATAAATACTTGCAAGTTGCAATAAAATCAATGTAACTTTTGGTATTAGCTCCAATATTTCACGACTGAACCTGGTAAATAATCCTCTCAGTTTATTTATTTTTTTTAATCCTTTTGTTTCAGCTTTTGTTGCGTCAAGTACTTAAGTTCAATCCCTTTAAATAAATGTAATGCCTTCCTCTGCAAATTGATTCTTCACTCATCTATAAGTTTGTATTTTTCTGTGTAATTTGTAGTTTAAAAAACTTGATCTGTTTGTAATTCTTGTTTAGGGACGAACTGTAGTTATAGAGCAAAGTTGGGGAACTCCAAAAGTGACGAAAGATGGTGTCACTGTAGCAAAGAGCATTGAATTTCAAAACAAAGTGAAGAATATAGGTGCTAGTCTAGTAAAGCAGGTTGCAAATGCCACTAATGATGTGGCTGGTGACGGTGAGTGTTTATTATGATACACTATTTTTGTTTGCATTTTTTTTGTTAATGCTAAGGACACCTGTTTTGTTGCAATTTTTTTGTGACTTTTTCTAAAATAATTTTATTAAGCCTAAATTAGTGGTTTAACTTTTGGTGCTGATGGCTAATTTTTTAATGTGAAATTCCCGTACTTGCAGGCACAACTTGTGCTACAGTTCTCACTCGTGCAATCTTTGCGGAAGGATGCAAGTCTGTTGCAGCTGGTATGAATGCTATGGACCTAAGACGTGGGATTTCAATGGCTGTCGATTCTGTCATAACAAATTTGAAGAGCCGAGCAAGGATGATAAGCACATCTGAAGAAATAGCACAGGTTGGTACTTGGCACTATGTTTTTGCCCTTTTTTCTACTTGTTTCGGGCATATGTGTATTAGATTACTTGCTGAAAGTGTTATGATAGTAATAATAAAATGGCTTGCGGTAATGTTGTAGCTGTAATCAGATAATTTGGAGGAAAAACAGGAAATTATATAGTTTACTATTTTATCTTTCTTTGAAGGTTGGGACCGTATCAGCAAATGGAGAGAGAGAGATTGGAGAGCTTATAGCCAAAGCAATGGAGAAAGTTGGCAAAGAGGGTGTCATTACCATTTCTGTAAGATTCTGGAATTCCTCTGTTCCCTACTGTTTCTAGATGTGGATAGATAATCAGTTGGAATTTACCTGGAACCCCTTTTCCTTTATTTGTGTTTGAATCATAATACCTGTTCCGTATCATTTTGACTTCTGACTATTTAGCGCTGCTTGAAAATTTTTCTTTTTTTCCATTATATTGTTTATCCTTCATGTTTTATGAGTGTTTAATCATTAAGGTTGACTTGACTTAATTTCTCTTAAACTATTTCAGGATGGAAAGACGTTGTACAATGAGTTGGAGGTAGTTGAGGGAATGAAGCTAGACAGAGGCTACATATCTCCTTATTTTATTACCAATCCAAAAAACCAAAAATGTGTAAGCACTTGGGATTTTATAGATGAATCGTTCATTCTCATGATGATCATATTTTTAAATTGTTTGTGAGAGTTTAAATCACTTGGATTTTTTTCGTGTGGGCAGGAACTAGAAGATCCTCTCATTTTAATCCATGAAAAGAAGATCTCAAACTTAAATGCTATGGTCAAAGTTTTAGAGTTGTCCTTGAAGGTTAGTGACTCTGTGACATCATATTTTTATATTTTAGATATGTTTTTATTACCCATGTCGACCAGTCAAATGAAAACTCCATTCGTTTGGTAATTGATTACGTCTCTCAGAGGCAAAGACCTTTGCTGATTATTGCTGAAGATGTGGAAAGTGATGCTCTAGCAACTCTTGTCCTGAACAAGCTTCGTGCTGGACTTAAGGTATTCCTCTAGTTTTTTTCCGTATATGCAGATTTTGGTACATTTTGAAGGAGTTAATTATTCGGGGGTTACTGAAATATTTACTTTTGGTTGAAGGTCTGTGCAATTAAAGCACCGGGTTTTGGAGAAAACAGGAAAGCCAATATGCAAGACCTTGCCATTCTCACTGGTGGTGAGGTATGTTCAATAATAAAACCGTATGGACTTTGCCTATATCTGCCATATGTGCTTCATAATTAATCTTTTCGATAGATTATAACAGAGGAACTTGGTATGGACCTTGAAAAAGTGGGACTAGAAGCTCTTGGCTCATGCAAAAAGGTATTTTTTCTGAATTTTAGATGATATTGCCATTTTTAACGAACAACTGCAAGTGAGTTTTTTCGTTATAACATGATGCTAAATACTGTAATTAATCTTCATACTGTAGATCACAGTTTCAAAAGATGACACAATTATCCTCGATGGCTTGGGTGACAAGAAAGCTATTGAAGAAAGATGCGAACAGGTTCCCGTTACTCCTTGAGCCCAAAAAAATTAGAATTTTTGAGGTTCTAGTTACATTTGCTGATAATATTTGAATTACGACCCATGATTTCAGATAAGATCTGCAATCGAATCAAGTACTTCTGATTATGACAAGGAAAAGTTGCAAGAGCGTCTTGCAAAGCTTTCAGGCGGTGTTGCAGTTCTGAAGGTTAGTTTTTATTTTACAGTTAACTATCTACTGCATTTTATACGCATTTTTATGAATTTTCGTTGTATTGTAGATTGGTGGAGCTAGCGAAGCTGAAGTTGGTGAGAAGAAAGACAGAGTTACAGATGCTCTGAATGCCACCAAGGCTGCTGTTGAGGAAGGGATCGTTCCTGGTGAGAATCACTTCAATAATTTACGCGTCTTTTTTCCCCTAAGGGCAAGAACAGTAAATTTGTGACCTTAATATGTGTAGGTGGCGGCGTTGCTCTTCTTTATGCATCTAGGGAACTGGATAAGTTGCAAACTGCAAACTTTGATCAGAAGATCGGTGTTCAGATCATCCAGAATGCTCTCAAGGTATAAACTTTTTCTTCTTCTTTCTTAAATATGACTATTAATTTATCCACGTGTATTTGGTCTTAGGCCTAAAATGCATCTATAACTTTTTCCAAAGTAGTCACTTATCACCCTGAATTTTTAATTGTTGTTTAAAATGCACCAGCCCCCCGCCCCAATTGCCATGTGTTAGTTTTTGGCCGTGACTTTTCAGAGATGTCATTTTTCTGATTTTTTTGTGGTTGTTCTGACTTTTCAAAAATGTCATTTCTCTCTCTCTCCAACTAGAATCATTTTCTGGTTGTTTGACTTTTCAAAGATGTGGGGGAGGGCAAACTGATGCATTTTTTGCAAGTTGTATCCTGAACTCCTGAAAGTTGAGGGTGTCGATTGACTCTTTTGGACAAGTACATGGGGTTATGGACCCATTAAGCCTTTATGGGTATGCTGTATTCACAATATTTTTCGAAATTCTTTGGCGCATGTTTGTGTGCAGATGCCTGTTCAAACTATCGCCGCAAATGCAGGAGTGGAGGGGGCAGTTGTAGTTGGCAAGCTATTAGAGCAGGACGACACCGACCTTGGATATGATGCAGCCAAAGGTAATGTCGTTTTCATCTCCAGTTAATCACACATGGTCGTTGCATGGGTCCCACAAGCAACATCTTATTGTCCCTTCATGATAGGTACGTATGTCGATATGGTGAAGGCTGGGATTATAGATCCACTGAAAGTCATTCGTACGGCACTGTTAGATGCTGCAAGGTAATGTCCATAAGCAGGGAAATCGTATATAAGATCCTACCATCTTCACTAGTTTCGTTTTTTACAATAATCGTCTAATAAACTAAAACTATTATTGATACAGTGTTTCGTCATTGATGACTACGACTGAAGCCATCGTTTCCGAACTTGCATCTGACGATAAAGAAGCTGCTGCGAGCCCCGGTATGGGTGGAATGGGCAGCATGGGATTTTAAAACAACCCATTAAACCACGACATTAATATAGGTATCTGGAAAATTCTCTCTTTAGAGCCAAATGCCCTAATTTAGTAGGGTAACAACAATTTGATGATACATTTTTTGGGACCAGTTGTGTACTGTACTGGCCAAGTATATATTTTGATTAAAACTGAAAAATGAGGTGATTGATTATAGAAAGAAAGTGACCATTTGACATGGTACTTTTACATGAAATGACCGAAGTTGCTCTCTAATTAGTCGCTTCGTTGCCGATTTAGGTTACAGTAATTGCACATAATAAATTTAAATGCTCTCAAAATTTTGTCATTTCTTAATAAAGAGAATGGGTATTGGATCCAGATGCCATTCTCCTATGTTCTATTGTTAATCTAAGTAGGAGTTTACATTATTATGCCTTGGTATATTTTTTATGTGCATTTTACAACAAAATTATGCTATGTATTGATCCATGAAACTATGTATTTGTGTAATTGATTTTTTTCAAAGAGCGTAAATTTTTACATTTGGTCTAATGAAAATCTCTTTTAGCATATTGGGTAATGGTTTGATAATATTTTCTGTAGATTCGACATCTCGGTCGGTTTTATTGAAGAGATCTGACATATACTTTCGATTTTCAAAACAACATATTTGAACTATGTTACCCAATTTATCTTATGTGCCCGAAAATTCACATACTGTTCAATAAAGATTGCATTCCTAATGAGATAGATGTAAAGTAGAAAAGTTCAAATGCATCATTATCTCTTCAACTTGGTTTTAATAGTCGGATGTCACTTCCAACTTACAAATAGATCAGATATCCCCATCACCTTGATAAAAGTGAACTACTTAGCTTCCTCAATGTCACGTGTTAGAATTTGGTTGGTTTGATTTTTTAAAAATGTCATTTTTCTGATTTTTTTCTCTCCAACCAGAAGTTGACACGTGGCATTGAGGGGGCAAACTGATGTAATTTTGCCAAGTTAAGAGGGTAACAGGTCCTTTTGAAAGTTGAGGGTGGTATCCAGTTTTTAAAACCAAGTTGAGGGGATAATGATGCATTTAGCTAATAGAAAATATATATATACATACATATATATATATATGTGTATGCATACATAAGGGCAGAGAATATGTATATAAATACATACATAGGGGGCAGAGAAAAGTAGTACTTTGCGAGAAGGTGAAGAGGGAGAGGTGTCAGTCAAATGATTGAGTGAAGCATTCAATAATTTAGTGACAGTTCGGCAATTAAATTTAAGGTATCAAAAATGGGTTTCCAACTTGCTCTCTTCATTTCTACAAAATAACAAAAACAAAGGTTACATAAACATTAAAATACTCACTTGTAAAGTTGTTGTCTTTCTTTCTTTCTTCATGTTGCCCATCTTTTGAAGCCCCCACTTTGTTTTTCTTTTAACATGCCCTACCTACTATTTGTGGGTGTCCTAGTAAAAGATTGAGATATTATATATTGTGTGGTTAAGACATCCACATTATAATGATGGATGAAAACTAGTTTTATTTGAGCGGTGAATCCCCATCTCTTCATGCTCATTAAGATTTCGTGAAAAAAAAATTCTTCATATCCATTAAGAATTCTGGATAATTTTTTCTTCAATTTCCTTATCAAGGATTCTCCATCGGATATTCGGGATTTCCCATTTACCTACTAAAATAAATAATATGTATATATTGATTATTTTTCTTCTATTTCCTTATCGGTGATTCTCCATTGGATATTGGGGATTCCCCATTTCCCTACTAAAATAAATAATATGTATATTTTTTTAAAGTTTCATACAATAAAAACTTTGAATTATTACTTAAAGAATTTAAAACGGTTAAATTATTCAATCTTTAATGTTAAATAAATTTGAAATCTTAACATATATTAAGAAAAGTCTATCACATTACATAATAAATCCTATGAAAATAAAAATCAAACTTGAGATGCAATGTTGAATATTCAACATAAGACTAGAGATAAAAGCATCAAAGTCAACAATATTTGATTTAATTCCACATTGTTCTTCCATTTATATACAGAAAGATTAGTAAAATTACAAAAAAAAGACTTGGTATAAGCCCATATCCATATGCTATAAATATAAACTATAAATTTTATAAAATACAAATAATATTTGAGGTTTCAGGGAATATTTGGAATTCTCGGTGTTGGATTCGGAGATTTATCGGATTGGGGAATGCAGTCCCCATCTCCATATCCATTAACGTTTCGATTACAAAAAATTCTCCACATCCAACGCGTGAGAAATGTTGGAGATGTTGGGATTATCCCACATCGGTAATAAACATGAATAATGAGTAGCATATAAGTGGAATAGATTGAGGCTAAACATAAGCCAATTGGTTTTGTGTTAGATGGACTCAACCTCACATGTATGCTCACTCAAGTTATTGAATCCAACACTCTCCCGGCTCACGGATTCTCTACATGGTATCAGAGCGAGAAGAAGGCCTGCAACCGAGATCCTGGGTTCATGTTCAAAGTCTTGGTGGAGTTTGGGCTAGCGGAAAGACTAGACTCGTTGATAACCTTGAGCCTCCGAAGAGATATTCCAAGGAATGTTTGGCAAGTGGCAACTAGTCCAGACCCAGTTGCACTTGAGGGGGGTGTTGGAGATGTTGGGATTATCCCATATTGGTAATAAACATGAATAATAAGTAGCATATAAGTGGGGTAGATTGGGCCTAAACACAAGCCAATTGATCTTGTGATAGATGGGCTCAACCCCACTTGTATGGTCACTAAAGTTATCTAGCCCAACACTTTCCTAATCCACTGATTCTCTACAAGAAATTCTTGTCATGAAATCTTCATCCTTATCGGAACATATCTCCATCGGATTCGAAGATTGCCGGACCGTTTTCAACCCTAATCATGATGCCAATTTGAAATGTTTACGGGACAATAGCTTGCTTTTAAGGATTTGAAAAAACAAAGTCTAATTGATTTTGAAATTGATATATCAGATGGGTACAGTATTTATTGGAACCAATTTCTCAAAATTTCTATCTATCCAATAATTAGGGAAGAAATAAATTTTCAGCACTTGAGTTATGGTGACCCAATCATTTCAATACTGATGGGATGTTTGTGGTAAGGTAAGAAGGGGTGTTGAATTTAATTGCTTTTCTTCCTAGCACACAAGATGGTGAAGATTGATGAAGAAAGGTGTATAGAAGCAAAGGTATACCAAACAAAACTTTTTTTATTAATGAAACTTGTATTACGAGACACATCTTAATTCTCAAATACTCGACTGGATCCCAAAATATATGTATACATAAAGAACATTTTTATTTCTATATAATACTGTTTCAATAACTGTATTTTACATCACAATTCTTGAATCTAAAATATTATTTAGGATTGTCTACATACTTGGTCATGTCTATTCATGTTTGCCCATTGCTTTAAAAGCTACATTTAATAATATAGTCCCCCACAAATTAATGGATGACTATCATGTTTTAATCCTTTATTATGTATTTATTTATTTATTCTTTAACAAATTCTCAACAATAGTTTGGTAGACTTTAAGTAGTGAATTCAAGAAGAATATAATAGTTTAAGTAAAAGCTCTTCAGCTTTAGTTTAAGGAATATAAATTACTTATGGTGGTCAATGTTTAGTTTGTTGGAACAACTATTGATTTATTACAAAATCTAAATCAATGATCATTTCTTCCTTTTTGTTTTATTTTAGCCGGTCTCGAGTTGTACCATTATCTAACAATTATATATCATTTGATACGTAGGTTAAAATAAAATAAAAATGAATACCCTCTTTTCTTCCAATAAAAAGGAATACATACTCTATTTTTTCATACACAATTACTGAAAATATCTTTTTTATATAACTTATGTTGTGAAACTACACAAAGTAGAGTCAAACATACCTTCATTATATTTCAATTATAAGTTCATCGTATGAATCTAATTTGATGTTAATTGATTAAATAATCATAATATTAAGCATGAGAAAATTAGTGCTGAAACAGGCAAATATAAAATCCCCCTAATTAAGGGACAGAGATGAGTCATGTGGTGATGAGCCCACCTGAGGCCAATAGTGGTTGGGTGTAAAATCATTTTATAAGATAATATTAATAAATTAAGCTTTATTTTATTTAAGTAAAAAAAATAATTAGGCAGGATTAATGGAACCCACAGATGAAATGTCGGCTCAAGGGCCGACATGGCACGCTATACTTTTGCCACGTTTGCACGGCTTCCCAATCACCACTCATAATTAGTCATAAATACTGTAGTAATGTAATTTTAAAATAATTAACTTAAATTTATTTTTAAATAAAAATACATAAAATTTGAAACATTGAATAAAGAAAAAAAATAAAATTTATTTAATTTAAAAATTACCAACGACTTAGTTTTACAAAATTCTAATGCTGAATTTTTTTGTTAGATAAAGAATGTTGTAAAATCTACAATAGATGTCGATTTATATGATATTTGTGTTAGAGAATGATTGTTCAGTGCAATAGAGTTTATCTTCTTTTTATTAAATAACTTTTGGATGGTTCACATTTCAAAAATTTAACCCCGTAAGAAAAATAGAAGTTGTTTAGTTTGATAAATCATTTTCAAGGTACTATAATCTAAATACAACATACAGTTTCAATATATTTGAACTTTTAAAACTTAAGTTCTACGTGATAACTTGATCAATTCAAGCATGGTCTTTATTTTGCTTTATAAAGAAATATTGATATATAAATTTATTATTCGTGCAGATCACTAATAAATTAAATTTCAATAATTTACAAATGGTTTAACTTAAAGAACTTTTTTATTACAATTAACTTTCAATTTAACTAGTCAATTCATATAAAATTTTAAGAAAATTGATTTATAAACTTTTTATCAAAATGACAGTTTTACATGATATTTGTCAATCAAATCAGTATCTTTATAAAATTTATCAACCAGAATAAATCATCAAGATTTATTTTGTTTGAGATGTATCCACAATTTTTATGAACAAAAAGAGAATACCATTACACAGTATTGTTGGACCCAAAAAAATGGAATAAGCTATTGATATTTCTTTTTAAAAAAAAACAATACAATTATAATAGTAGAAAAATCAAAGGTATAATATGCCCAATCTCTTAGAAACAACACATATGTTAGAGAAGGGAATACTGATATTTTCTTGCATCCCACCGTCCAGTTTTCTCTACCCACTTTCAATGGAATTGTTTAAATTATACATTATATATTAGGCAATTTGCTCTTTTCTTTTTTTTTTTTTTTTTTGAAGAACAATTTGCTCTTTTCTTTAATATGTATCATTTGGGAAAACCGTATGTTTTTTGTAAAAGGTTTCGGTTTGGAACTTGACGCTAGGTTGAAAGTGTTTAAAAATTATACGATAGAGATCAATACGGACAATCTAATAAAAGATCATGTACACTATGTAATAAGACAATTAATATATACAAATTTAAGAAAAAAGAACGACATATGCTAAGTTAACACTGTTGATGCAAATAGTGTGTATCAAAAATATTCTTATCGCGATATATTTGCTTAAAACTTTATATACCATAAAGAATTCATGAAACTGTACGATAAATATTGGTTTGGAACATCGAAAAATTAAATAGTTATACAAAGCATGTACTTTTTTCAATCTTTTTGTTAATAATCTACAGCCTAATGTAATTTTATTCGATGAAAATAACAAGCTCAACACACTACTTTTACAAAAGAATTATTCAATATCGTTGTTTATTGGTTCTTGTGGAAAAAGATGTTAGTTCAGTCACTATCATTCATTGTCACAAGTCAACCGTGCATTAGTAATAGTGCATGACATTATAGCAAATCAAACGCCAAGTTTGCAACATGGCTATTCTATTATAAGGCGCAATATTTTTTAAATTACCTTCAACATGGCTATTCTAATGTAAGGTATGTTTTAAGAAACTGAAAATCTTTCTGTAATAAAAAACAAAACATTGCCTAACAAACCAAGATTCCAAAAGCGGCAAGAAATTTATTATTTATTCTAATTCAAATTAAAGTCCGGATTAAGCTCTATAAATTATATCGGATGTCAGTTTACAGTTAATTGTCTTTATCAGTTTAATTAAAGGCAAATCCACTTGCTTGCAATCAATTAATCAGTAAAATATTTCAGTCAAAAATAAAATTAATCAATAAAATATTTACTTGGCTAAAGCAGTGGGGTATGTATTAATCATTTAGTACCAACTTAATGAAATACTAATTTAAACAATATTAAACCTAATTAGTATCATCATTATCCTCAATAGATTTGTGTTCAAAGATTCTAGGCTGAATAACTATAATATATTCTGCATCATCAAGTAACCTGAGAATTATTAAATGATTATAGCTGATTAATACCTTGCCTTGATTTAATTAACAAATAAAATAGTTTGCCTTGTATTTTGAGCGTTTTTTTACTACGAAAATTGTATTTTACTTCAAACAGGCAACTCCATTACGTAGACCTTAACCATTTTTTTTATTTTTCATTCCTCAAACTCTATTTGAAGATTCGCAGTGTTTCTTCTCCAATTATATTTCCCATTTTTCATTTCCCAAATCAAATTTGCTTTAAAATAATAATATTTTATTATTAAACTAATAAAAAAATAACAAAAAAAAAATTAAAAATAATAAAAAAGTAATATTATTTTATTCAATTCCCCCAAAAATAATAATATTTTATTCAATCTCTTAAAATATGGGAAACCCCATTTTGAGGATATACCATATGGGGAATGGTTAGACATGGCAATTTCTCATATTCATTCTCGATTTTGAGGAATTCCCCAAAATGAGGAACCATTGAAATTGCCCCTAAGCTTTTTAAGTCCAACAATTTTTCTCAATTTTTCATTCCACAAACTCCATTTTACAGGGAATCTACAATATTTTTTCTCCAACTATCGTTTTCATTTTTCATTCCCCAAATCAAATTTACTTTAAAATAATAATATTTTATTATTAAATTAACAAAAAGAATAATAAAATAAAAACTAAAAATAATAAAAAAGTAAAAAGAAATACTATTTTATTCAATTCCCCAAAAAATAATAATATTTTATTCAATTAAAATGGAGAATGAATCATTCTCCGGGGGAAACTCCATTTTAGGGATATAACATATGTGAAATGATTGGATTTGACCATTCCTATACTCATTCCCCATTTTGAGGAATTCTCAAAATGGGAAACCATTGAAGTTGAGATTAACTTTATTTGTTATGATCTCTCTTAGCCGAATAAATACACATTTTTATTGGTACTTCTATGTATGTGCACTTGCTGGGGGACCAACCGCCATACACAATAAAATTATTATATACATTCCTATTAATTATATGTAATGTTTTGTTGATATATAAATATACATTATGTTATCTTCACAAGAATTTTGTCTACATTTGAATTTATTAACTCTTTTATCCAATGAAAATCATAGGATCCAATTTTGAAAAAATTTTACATATTAAACTACTTTTTATCAAATGAGTTATAAAAAAGTAATCATCCTAGTATTATTAAATACTAATGTTCTTGGGTGCATCTTTTAGTCATCGGGTTAGTATCCTAATAACACTAATGTTCTTTGATGTATTTTTTAATCATCGAGTTAAATTTGATTTGGAACTTGGAATCAAATAAGTATTTTCTTTTCAGAAAAAAATTTAGGAGGTAGGAAGGGAATCTCCAACCAAAATTTTAGAATAAGTCTAGGCCACGAGAATTTGCAAGTAAGTTCAATTATGACATTTGAGACTGTAGGAAAAATAATATAAGGCAATATGATGAATCTTGTTAAAAAAATGTACAACAAAATAAATAAGCTTAATTGCATAAAAATGGAACTGAAAATAATTATTTTTAAGTAATATCTAATTTTTGTGTAATAATAACTAACTGCACAAAAGTTAGAAGTCGAGTTAGTTATAATTTTTTGTGTAATTATAACCACATTTATGTGAAAAATGTCTTAGACTAGTTAGTTTAGACATGAAGTTGCAATCTTAAAGATTACATGTTCGAGTTATATTTAATTGAGGTAATTTTTTTGTTTGTTATTATTGTAAGTTAGACAATGTTTTTTTAAAACTACATCTATGTAAATAGCAAATAATTAATATTTCAATGGTATAATTTCAAATGTACATTATAACTCATTAAAAGCTTATAGCATCTTTATGCGTCATGTGGAACAGAAGTCCACATTGATGGTTTTAAAAAACAGACAATGTCTTTCAGACATACAATTTATCTTTTTCATCTAGAATTGTGTAAACCTTATGCTGTTTTGCGGGCTCTCGGAATGACCTCTGCTTACAAGTCGACTACTTACGTGTTGCTTCACCAATTATAAATTCAACCAGCAACCAGATGCACAACTACTTGAAAAATGAGGTATAAAGAGTTTGTCGTATCCCAATTGATCGAGTTCACTTACATTTGCAAAACAAAAGTTTTTCCTCAAAGTGTCAAACTTGAAACTAGGGATGGCAGACCCGGTTCGGATCTGTGGTCTACGATCTGGATCTTAATTTTGTAGATCCGTCGGATCCGGGTTAGATTCGGGTCCAAAAAAACGAATACAGATTCAAGTCCGAATTTTACAATGAAACCCGGACTCAGATCCGTTTTTAAAGACTAATTGTACATTTTTTTTAAAATTTACCCCGAAGATGTTGGATAGTTAATATTATTTGAGATCCATGTAAATACAATAGCATGAACATAATTAAATGAGCATGTAAACTATTTAAAATAAGGTGAAAGGTACAAATATGAAAGCTAGAACTAAGAATTAAATATTAATTACATTGACCCGTTTATGGACTCGGATCCGGGACGGATCTAGTAAATTTAAACGGATCTGGATCGAGTTTAAACTGGATTCGGTCCGGATCCGCCCCGATATCATCCCTACTTGAAACACACTTGGTAATACTTACATGTATTCATAAATTTTTATAAGAAAAATAGAAAAAAACAAATACCATTTTGAACTTTGAAAAATTTAAAACCCAAAATGTTTACTTATAAACGTCACATGTTTGCATTTGATTTGTTAGAATCTTCAAATATTTTATTTTTCTAATTTTTCTCTCTTAAACTGAAGCTGACACGCGAACTTCAAAGGAAAAATAGTACATTTTCTCCAAGTTAAAAGGTTGTGGGGACCTTCTCAAAATTCAGGGACAATTAAAGAAATGCGACAAGATTAGAGAGTTGATGATGCATTTAAGACGTTTTTAGTTCATGGGATGATATAAAAATGAACGAAAATATATGTGATTTTATAATATATTTGTATTGAATTTAAGATTAATGGATGATTTGTTTCCTGAACTTGGTATCAAAAATCAAATGATCTCATGAACTTTAAAAAACATTCAGTTATCCACTCAACTAAATAAAAAAGTTTTAATTTACCCCCTGTATGTCACATGTTACATTTTGATTGGTTTGATTTTTTAAATATGTCATTTTTCTCTCTCCACTGGAAATTGACACATGAACATTAAAGGGCAGATTGATGCGTTTTTTTATAAGTCGAGGGGTTAAACTAGTGCAATTTTCAAATTCAAGGGGGTAACAGAGTGCTTTCTAAAGTTCAATGGATCATTTGACTTTTGAGATCATTTTCAGGGACAAACTATATATTGACTTTGAATTTTTAGTAACTATTTCATTTTTTACATAATAACGTCTATTCCTTCCACATCTAATGAAATACTATTTCATGATATGTTGAACAGTTAGGAATAACATTAACAAAGATTAATCATAAATAATCTGTCATATTTCATGTTCTTCAATATAAATTTATTTTATTGCATGAAACTATCATACCGTCACTTAAACCAGCAGCCTATCTACTCAACTTTGTTATATAGTCAATCATAATCCACATATTATATGGTAAAAATTGAAAGTATGATGTAATAATTCGAAGACATCACACACAAGTTGTCACATTTATCGATCATAAATCAAATATAATAAAAAATTAGCATATTTTGTTGGTTAGGAAAAAAAGTTGCATATTCGAGTTATCAGTTACATGGTGTCAAAAATCAGCATCGTCCTTTTCTCTCACATTATTCGGTGTGTGTTAGAGAGAGAAAAAACACCTTATCTCAATTTGGGGCTGCCCTGCAACTTGGCGTTAATGCTACACACCAAATCAGGCAACTCTTCTTCTCTCTTTCAGCTCATTTCATGGATATTTGAGTTGATTTAATAGCTTAACCAAGAGCTACTTGTATGGAAATGTTTACTTCTCCTGTTTTGGGAAGGTACGGTTTGTCCTTTATCGTTATATATCTATTTGTGCTGCTCGATCGAATTACGGTTATTCACATGGCTGCGCACTTTTATTTCTGAGTTAAGTCGGTTCTGAGATTGTATTTAGGTAAATATTTGTTGATTATTTTCTCTTCTTTTTCCAATTTTCAGCTCCTTTTTTGTGTCTTATACTTGTTTGCTCTTGTTTCTCTGTTTCAGTTTTTTTGTTTAATTTCTTCTTCTAAGATAGAAATGAATCACTATGTTCCCGATTTCGAAATGGATGACGATTGTACTATTACTGCTTCTTCAACCTTGAATCGTGCCAAGAAATCAATCGCGTAATGTCTTCTTCTTTCGTTAGTGTTGGTTTGCTGTTATATTTGTTCTTTTGCAAATCTATGCCTCTATGGTGTTAAACATGGAGATGAATTGAAATTGATGCAGGTCTGAGGATGATATCATGGAGTTGCTATGGCAGAACGGGCAAGTGGTGGTGCAAAGCCAAACGCAGATGTCTACGAAGAAATCTTCGTTTCCTAAATATGATGATGCGGTGATTACCGTCGATCACTCATTGCCAACAGAGATCCGTTCATCGCAAGAGCAACAACAGCAGCACCAGAGTTTGTTTATGCAAGAGGATGAAATGGCCTCTTGGCTTCATTTCGATCAGGATTTTGGCCCTGATCTCCTTTATCCTTCCGCTACCTGCCTCACTTCGACCACCACCAATAATAACTCCGCTCCTCTTGTTCGTTCAATTCATAATCCGGATTCGAAACCTCAGACTACGCCTCCTACAGCCTCCACCGCATCTAGGCCTCCTGTACCGCCTCCCAGAAAAGCTGATACGCTACATAACTTTGCCTGTTTTACGAGGCACAAAGCTAGGAGTGGCGTATTCGAAGCAGGACCGTCTAATTACAAAGCCTCCGTCAGAGAAACAACAGTTGTAGACTCCAGCGACACTCCCGCCATACCGACGGATTCTAGAATTTCAGAGGCTGCTGCCGCTAGAACCACAGCTGCGGCATCCAGCGGAGATAATGGTTGTGGAACCATGAGTGGCGCTGCAGTTGCCGGAACTTCTTCCCGTCCGGGGGGATTGAACAATAGGGACGCGTTGACTTACGAGATGACGGTAACATCATCTCCCGGTGGCTCTAGTAGCGCAGAATTGCCGTCGCAGAGGCTGCCGGTGGAAGACAGGAAGCGCAAGGGTAGAGAAGAAGATGTGGAGGAGCAAAGCGAGGTGAGTCTCGAGTTAATTACCGAGTTAAGTATGGATTATTAACTAAATAATTACTTACTTTTGCACGTATTATGTTTTATTGTTATCGGCTACCGTGCGCATCGAAAGTGATGTTGGTAAACGTGAGCACCATTTTATGGGCGTATTTTTAAAAAGAAATTCATATACAAACACTTTTCAGTGCAATTTTTCTACAGTTGTTATGTTATTGTACGGGTGAGAGTATAGTCGCTTTCGAACTGTTGTCCATCCACGTGTTTGATATATGTTGCTATATATAAAATATTCTTATAATCTGAGATTTTTTGGCGGGGAAGATGATTGATCTTTGATTTGATGGAAGGATGATGTACGTGTGCACAGAAAATTTTAAACTCGATGATGAATGAATAGTACTGTAGCTTTTGTTGTTGGCGGGGGCGTCCGGTTGACGGCGCGCGTTTCGGGGACTGTTTTCCCGTTGCATTACATCATTATCACTGTATCAGTTTGATTATCAAGAAAAAAATATTTTCCCACTCTGACACATGCAGAATTTTTAGCATTTCACTTCTAAAATTTTAAATGGAAAAGAATTTTCTGATGAGATCAAATATTATTTAATGTCCGTCTCAATTATTAATTTTTATTTAAAATAAAAGTTATGAATTAAAAATAATTTTTTTATTTTCTTTTCTATGATTACCGTGGATAAGAAACGACATTATTCTAATGTTTAACTTTATGCATTTCGCTTGTCTTCTATTGCTGAAATTTTTTTTTTTCTGTCGTGTTGAGTTTATGTTTCCAATCTCGTATTCACCAATCTGCAAGAATACAAACGTTCGTAGGCATTTTGTGCCGAGTTTAGGACTATTATTTACAAATAAAAAAATTACTCTTTTCTGATCACAAGAAGAAAAAGAAAGCCTAGCTCAGCTTGTATCTTCATTCTTCAATCATATTTTCCTGGTCTTGCAATTATATTGTAGGTTACATAACAAAAATATCATAAATCAAACTTCAGTCAACGAGTAAAACAAATAACTGCATTTATTTGTTAGAAGGCATAGAATCCTCATATTTCCCTGGGGTACTTGTACAAATCAATTTTGCTGTTAGTTAATAAATGGAATATGGTTTGGAAGGAATTTATACTATATTTCTGGGTTGCAAGTCCTACACATATTCTAGCTCTATTATCTATGATAGGGCTGAATTGCTATATTATGTGAAAATTAAAACCGAAAATTTGGGCCTGTGCAGTTATTGAGACGCAAAAGAGTCTTGTAATTTTCATTATGTTTACAATATTATTTGCCTAATCTTGTTTTTATTGTCAAAAGGATGTTGAGTTTGAATCCCCTGATGCAAAAACTAAAGGCCGTGGATCATCATCTACAAAGAGATCTCGTGCTGCAGAAGTTCACAATCTCTCGGAGAGGGTGAGTTTTTTTCTTCAATAATATTGTCTAATTGTTCATATATTAGTAGATTATATATTTGGTTAGTGGATATACTAAGGAACTCGAATATATTATTTCAGAGACGGCGAGACCGGATAAATGAAAAGATGAGGGCTTTGCAAGAGCTGATTCCTCGATGCAACAAGGTTCTGTGTAATTTCTTTTTGTTATTTGTTTCTTTTTGTTTTCTTTCTGTGTAATATCTTTGCAATTCATGAGTTCATTGGGCACACTTTACAATGAAACTTTAATGTCTTTTTATAAGCTTACAACATAATAATATAACATGATAAAATATCAATTTAAATTCAAAGTGTAATCTAAACTTTATCACTTAAACAAACTAATTAAATTAAAAAGATAGCATAACAGATTTTGTAATCAAAATCTAATATCTTTTCTCTTCTGCTTGATGGATTTGATTATTGAATTTATACTTGCAGTCGGACAAAGCTTCGATGTTAGATGAGGCAATTGAGTACTTAAAATCGCTTCAAATGCAAGTGCAGGTAAACATTTCCTACTTTGCGTTGTGATTTTTCTTACTCAGTGAAATTGTTCATATGCATGCCACATGGTACGCCAATAGAAATAGCACATCTCCAACAAAACCTTGAAATAACCTGACTGGAGATAATTATTTTGGAATATTTTATGTTGAATATTCCTGTAGCTGATCTACAGTTCCATTCTTCTAAACATGTTAGCACTTAGACTATTTTCATGCTATAGTAATTGTTTACGCTTAGTCAACATCACGAAATGATTAGCCAGCTATGTCCCTTTCAGCCATCAAAATTGCATGCTTTACTATTTGCTAAACCTCAACAAGTTGCCAACTCAAGGTTGTCTCTTTCCTTTAATTGGTTATTCTACAAAGAACCTGGTTAATTTGGGAAAAAAGTTGAAATCGGAGATTATAATTGTTAGTCTAGTATATTAGACAGAGAACCTAGCTTTTGAAGAAAAAAGAGAACCTAGGGCACATATTTTGAATTCAGAGACTGTTCTTGTGGGTAGCGGATGCTAATAGTTCTTATGTCATTGGTAATCTGATCTGGGGGTTCAGATCATAAAAACAAATAGGACATGATATCTCATTTAGTTGTATATCCAGTTAGTATTACCAGCCAATTTCAGGGCCTTCATCATGATAGCATTTGGAAACAATTTGGTTGAGCACTATAACCTTGGAAATGATGCAGGCTATCCTCGGACTCTTTCCCCCATAAGACCTTGTTAGCGAGACTATATACATAGAAGATGCAATTTGTAGCACAATGATTGAATGCAGTCCATTTAATGCACTCATAACTGTTAAAGGTGTGCCTCAAGCAGGGTGCGTGCCCCCACGCTACGCCATACTCCAGGTGAGGTCATGTACCATGGGCGTGTGCCTAGGTGTAGTGAATCTGGGCTCAGCATGGGTACAAGGGCTTCATGCACTGTGATTTATTTATAGATGCAAGTGTTAAAGATTACTTCCCCGCTTCCAAATTGATGCTGCATCCTACGCTTTTGGCGAAAATCTTGGTATTAGGCATACAGTCACAAAAACACAATAATGCAAAATATTTGATGTTGTAAAGACAGAATACAAAATACCTTAATTGTTTAACTGAGTAGACTTGCAGCCCACTAAGAATGCAATCTTTTGCTAGTCTTGATCTACATTCTTTTTGTGTTTGTTTGGGAATTATGATTCATGAATTGTCCAGGATCACTTATAAATAATAGGTACTTACCAATAGTTACATTTTCACTAGGATCTTAATGAAACTGAAGTAGTACACGTTATTTCTTTTAAGCTTGTTGCGGAATTCTTACAGTCAAGTTCTCATTTGGTTGTTGTTTTGCACCTAGTTTTGGTTTAGATGAAAATGTAGCTACCTTGATGAGGAAGCTATTACTCGGTTGATTAACTATCCGCTATCTATTAAAGCTTTGTTCCTTTCTTATCTTCTAATATTTGTGTACAGAATGTCTGGCAGCGCTTGCGGTTCATCTATGCCAAAAACTTTTATATTTTTTTGGTACCTGTTGTCAAGATCCGGGATGGAGACTCTAGTTTATAATCTTTTAGTTTAGAGGTTTAAATATATGATCTCTTAATTGTAACTAGTTTGTAGTAGTTTGTTTGTAACTTAGCACTTATTAGATTTGCAATTAGGTGACTTAGGTTTGTTGACTTGAGTATTTAACAACTTTTTTCTAGAAATTGTTGCATTTTAGAATTTCGTTGCAATTTTTCCCCTACCTTACCTCGGGAGCACTTGGTCCCTTTGCGCCTTTAACAACTATGAATGTGCTCCTATGGATGTTCTTTTGAAGCAGCAATGATTGGTTCCTGGTGGTATTGATATCTGTGCAATGTCAGTTTCTTGATTTAAACCGTCTTCTGATATGAAAGATGATCTCTTCTTCTACTTGTATATTTGCGCTCAGCATGCATTTACATGTGCTGTAAAAGTCTGGGCTTATGCATTGCCTTATGGCAAAAGTTAAATACAATTTGATTTTACAGATGATGTCGATGGGGTGCAGTATGGTCCCAATGATGTTTCCTGGGATCCAACAATACATGCCACAAATGGGCATGGGAATGGGCATGGGCATGAGTATGGATATGGGCATGAACCGGCCTATGATGCCATTTCATAATGTTCTAGCAGGTGCACCTTTGCCTACACCTTCAGCAGCGGCTCATATGGGCCCAAGGTTCCCTATGCCAGCTTTTCATATGCCCCCAGCCCCTGCCGCTGATCCATCTAGAATTCAAGCAGTCAACCAGTCAGATCCTATGCTAAGTGCACCCAACCCGAATCAGCAACGAATCACTAATTTCTCCGATCCATATCAGCAGTATCTTGGGCTCCAGCAAATGCCATTTCCAGTATCACAAATGGTATGTAGTTTTCACTTCCGTATCTTTTAGCTTTAATCTATTAAATTTTCATGTACTTGGAGATGATTGCACTATTCTGCTGTATGCTTTATACTGTATACTATTGTATTTTTCCTTAATTTTTAATTAAACCATTGATATCACCTGCAGAATCAAGTTATAGTCCAACCGAGTAGCAGCAAACCCAGACAAGGAGATGAGAACCATTCCAGTCACCAGCCAGGTTGGCAGTTTAATCACTCATATAGCAGTTTTATGATGGTGCAACGGGAAATATAACGAAACCGTAACAAGATCTTTGTCTTTAACAACAACAATAATGTGATTTTTCTTGCTTTTAGAGAAACTTTTCAACAGCTCCCTTTTGTTATTTAATTATTTAAAACTCTGTTTCCATCTATTTGCATGCTTTCTTATTATGCAAAAGCTACATGAATAAGAACATGAACTGTTCTATCCATCCACTGTAATTACTAAATCCAGTTATCCTTTCGAGATCAATGAACTGATCTGATAACTTTTTACTGGGTGGTATTCTGCAGAGTCATGACATGCTGACGAGTATAAACATGGTCAAATTTCATCGCTCAGGTGGTGCATTGTATAGTAACAGCAGCAGCCTCTTGGAATGATGGTGAGTCTGTAATCCCAGTTTTGCAGATTTGCAATCGGAGTTTCCTGGCTGAAATTTTAGGGCAAAATGCCTGTTAAAGTTTTGAGCACAAGAGAAGTCAATACCTCAGCAGGTTTTTTTGCAATTGTTAGTACACTTACAGTGAAATAACCTGTAATTATTATAGTCACCCATAGAGTTAAACAGTTAAGTTTTTGTTAGGTGTTTATCATCTGCCTCTATTTATTTTCTACTCTACATATTCTTTTTGTTTGGATTAACCCTAAGTATATATATGGTTAAAGAACATAAATCAATGTGGCTCAAATATGTAGCCCCTCATCCCGGTTTGAAAATTGTCTTTTTCCCATGTTTTCCTTCTGCTTTTTCAGAAAAGTATGCTTTCACACGTTTTTAAGAAAAGCAGAAGTAAAAAAGAAAACAATTTCAAACCGTGCTAAATATTCTCCAATTGTTTGTTTTGCTGTTGAGCCATTTTTTAAATTTGAACTTTTAATATCACCATTGAAGATTGAAGTAAGTGTTTGTACATGCATATATAATCCAATTTGGTTTGCTCAGTTTTCATGTATTTCTTACAAAATCTGTCCAACAAAATTTTCAACTCTGATACAAGTTTGTTTTTAGTATTTGCCGTAAACTTGACAATTTTGTCATGCAGAACATTAAGTAAACTTAAACTGGTATGAGATACAATTTTTTTTTTTGATGTTAGACTCAATTTGGTATGTGAATCTGTGATTTTCATATGTTGCAATGAAATATAGTTGAAATCCCTCACAAAAACTATTAAATCTTCTACTTATCCAAAATATTGTGTCAAACCCAAACAACGCAGACACGGATGTAAAATATGAAGCAAATTCTGTAAAACGAAAATATCAACCATTCCGTGTGTCGAAAATTGATCTGATAGCAACAAGATACTTAAAATTTCACGGGTTTTTGACAAAAAAAAAAAAAAAAAACCCTCATAAAGCAGTATGGAAAGTAGAAACTGTGAGCTTCTGATCCACTGGTTTTATTCTCTCTCAACCAAAACTTAGCCAAATGGTATCATAGGACACCGTGGGCCTCTTCAGAATAAATCCTATCATGTTTTAAAAAGAAAGAAAAGAAATAAGTATCCTGCATTCATGAATGATCCGGGAAGAATCGTAACTCCAGGGGTGAATCGTAGATAGCTTACCTGAATGTACATGTCAGAGGTTGAAATTCAACAGGAAAAGAAAATCAATTCAACATTTTTATTTTCGGCTTTTATTGACAGAGTGATCACAAGTAGACAGTCAAGTTTCCGATAAAAGTTGAATTTAATAGTAAGTCTCCAAAACCATATATTTGGAGACATTCTTTCTTAAGGAAAATAATTCCATTCAATTCATTATACATATAACATTCATCAATTTTATATGTTAATTGAACTGAGTTGAATTTTTTCTTAAAAAAAGGTTCCCAATCAGAACCTTAATGCATTGCAGATTTCATTGGAAGAACTGCCAAAATGCAAATTAACCTTTGGCTATTATTGCTTCAAGATACAAACTTGCCACAAATTTTAGGAGTGGAAAAATGCATATGGATAAGAAGAAAAAAATGCATCTTCAATTATTAAAAAAATTTGAATTCAAAAGTTGAACTGCAAGAAGGAATACATCTTTGTGGTAGTTTACAACTATATACGAACAAAATCTTGAAGAATATTGACATTAGGCATATATACCATCTTTTTAACACTCCAATATTTAAATATCATTCTATGAAGCTAAAATTATGTGAGAATATGCTATTTCAATAGGCATACGGATAGCAGTCTTTGGATCGTTGTAGAGAATTCGTGAACCTGGAAAGTGTTTGGTTGCCTAGTTTGAGTAAGCATATAATGCTAGTATTGTAGTGTAATTGGATTAACTAGTTTGACCAGTGTGATCGTGGCATTTCATCGAACAAGTCGGGAGAGTGAGGAAAACACACTTGTTCAGGTTCTATTACGATTTTTGGGGGCCGGGGTCGAGGGGGTAGCGCCCCTCGGCAGGGTCCGAGAAGCGGCAGCCCCTGGCGAGGTCCAGGGCTGGGGTCGAGCTGTTAGATCAGTTCAAAAATTTTTGTTCCTGAACATACCCATCATTTGGAAAATTCATCAGAAAAATGAATTTTGGACCAAAACAATGTGTCTGTTGGACACAATTGGAACCCGAAAAAAATTTCTTTTAGACATGGTTGGACCTTAAATAGTGTGTCTGTTGACATTTTGGTTATTTATTTCACCAAACGAAACTGGCAAAGATTTATAGAAAAACTCGGTTATTTTTCATAACAAAAATCAAATTTTAGTTATTGACAAAATTTCTGAGTTTATCCGATTGAAAATTTGGTGAATCTACTAAATAAATTTTAGAAATATCGAAGAAATCCCCATTTTCTAACAAACATACAAGTGCGGCAAGCCTTCTTCTCGCAGGTTGCACAACTAAAGTGAGCATACAAGTGAAGTTGAGCTCATCAAACACAAAATTGATTGGTTTTTGTTAAGATCTAATCTACGCCACTTATAAATCACTTATTGTTCTTGTTTATTACCAATTTGGGATAACATCACGTCTGTTGGACCTTAACATAAACCGATTGGTTTTGTGTTAGATGAGCTCAACCCCTCTTGTATGCTCACTCAAACTATCAACCCAACACTCTTCGATGCTCATGGATTCTATACGTCTCAAGATGCGCCCTTGATCAATTCAAAGGAACACACATTCAAATCTTAGGATTTGAGCTAATAATCTGTAAGCAACTAAATCGAACATGTCATAACTCGTCTGGTACTTGTAATAAAGAACTTGAGATCCTAACAAACTCTAGGGAAGCACAGAAAAATTAGAACCAATCTCGTACCTCCAAAGACGGAATCTGCTCAAATTAATAATTGATAAAAAGCGAAGTGAATGTGAAAAAATGTTGAGTTGCTAATCTACATCATCAACTCAGCTGAAACTAACCTGCTATGTTGATATAACATGAAATAACAGACAGCGATCCCCTTTTCCTTTGCCTTCTTAAGTCGGCTTGTGTAACCTGAAACATAACATGTCATGTCATCTCACTAATTATCAAAAGCAACTTCCGTTTTAGCAACAAAAATTTTCTGTTACTAATCTATACCAAGATTTTTAAGTATTTGACTAACTACCCGTAAGTACCTTCACACGTCTTTCTCTCAGAGCGAGCCAACCAGCTTCAGTGCAAATAACTGTAATATCAGCTCCAGTCTCCGGAGAACTCGTCTTTGCTCATAACAAATTCTTCTAAGTTGACATCATCAGCTAATGTCATGCCATCGTCATCATCAATTGTAAATAATTCTAATTAAGCTTGGTGGTCCGGTTTGAACTAGCTTTTTCGTAATTGTTATTCAAAACATTCAGCCAAACGGATCCTACTACGCTTTACAATTTCGGTTTGAACTAACCTTTTTGTACTGAGAGAGCGTCAGTGTATATGGAGAAGGAATACCGTAAAAGTGGCTGAATTTTGCTCTGACAGATTTTGGCGTTTTTGGTGTATTTTCTCGTCGGAGATGAGTTAACGGTGAAGCATCTGTTGGAATTTAGAAGCAATATCACTCAAAATAAAAAGAAGAGATGATGAACTTGTTGATTCATGAATTCATTTATTTTAATACAACAATCCTATTTATATAGACTTAAAAAGCTGACAAAATACCACAAATCATGGTTAAATCAGATATGTAATTATCTAAGATAAAACTAATTCAAAATCTCTAATTATTTGCTACTAACAAATCCGATTTTATTCTTATTTTGAATCATTCAAATAAATTCCCTATTAATTCAAAATCCTTGATGATGTTCTATACTTAAAACAATTCTTCTTCCTCAACTGCCCGTGTCAAATTGTATTTTCTTCGGGCTTCACTTGACAATTTCTTTGGATATGCCCAAACTTCCTGCACCTATAACATTGGGTTTTTTGAAACTGACAATTTCTTCTTTATGACTAAACTTGTTACAAATGCCACATTTGGATCAAAATTTTTTTGAAGTTGAGACTTTTGCTGCTAAAGCCCCTTCAACCACTTGTTGAGTTTCCTCCTTTCTCAACATACGTTTTTGCTCAAGCGCATGAAAAACATTGATCAATTCAGAAAATGAAACTTGAGTCAGATAACTAGAATCTTCAAGAGACGAAATCTTTGACTCAAACTTTTCAGGCAAACTTACAAGCTCCTTTTCTACGATCCTGCTATCAAGCACGTCTTCTCCTATCAACTTGATTTTGTTAATCATCGTCACTATCTTGTCAGAAAATTCTTGTAGAGTCTCTTTTTCTTCCATCCTTACCATCTCAAAGTCTCTCTTTAGATTGAGTAATTGTATGCTTCTTGTTCTTTCATTTCCATAATAGAGTTCTTTCAACGTACCCCAAGCTCTTTTGCCAGTTTCACAACCCATAATTTTTTAGAAGATCAAATCATTATTATCAGCATGAATTTGGGATAAGGCTCTCAGTGTCTTAGCATGTTCATCTTTGTAAACTCTAATTTGATTTAGTGTTGAGTTGTTACCAAGAGGTGGTATTTCCCTCTCAGATTCAACCCATTATCATAATTCCAACCCTCTCAAATGAGTTTTCATCTTAATGGCCAAAACTTGATAATTCTCACCATTAAAGATTATAGGAGAATAAATGAATTACTACTTGACATTTTATTCCCTCAATTCACTCAAAGGTCCTTCAAAAAGAAATAGGCTCGGATATCAATTGATGGAATTTATAACAATATTACTCAAAATAAAAGGAAGAGATGATTAACTCAAAATTATTTATTAATAAGTTGATTTATTTCAATTAAACAAACCTACTTATATAAGCTAAAAAAGTTAGCAAAATACCAGAAATCATGGTTAAATCAAATATGCAACTATCTAAAATAAAACTAATTCAAAATCTCTAATTATTGCTCGTAACAAATTTGATTTTATTCTTATTTTTTAAACCATTCAACTAATTCAATATCTCTAATTATTGCTCGTTGCATTTTGGCTAAAAAAGCATCATGTAGGGCTTTAAGTTCACATTTTTCTATTTACATGACTAAATTACATTTTTTGAAAAGTTTGTATGATTTTCTTTTAACTCCGTGACTGTAACCCCTAACTTTCCTCGCTGATAAAACGACGTGTAAGAACTTCAATTGTAACTTTTTGCAGTCAATAAAAGTTTCAGAAGCAATTTTTGATTTTTCTTAGTTTATGTAACTTCTATGGATGTTAGAAGAGTCAAATTATGGTGGAAGTTGCGATTTCTATAGATTTCGAATAAACTTGAGGTTCGGAAAACCAAACTTGAATTTTATTAAAGAAAAAAAAAGGAAGGAACAACAAAACAAAAGAAAAGGAAAAAGAAAAAGAGCAACAAACTTAAAATAAATGCCCAAGAATTAAGAAAAAAAAGTTATTCATTACTTAGAATAGAATAACCACTTAGAATAAGGAAAGAGATTATATTTGTCGCGAAGTGCAAAATCGTATGGATACAATCCTTATTGTGTATCTTGATCAATTGTATCGTTTGTTTCTGGATTTCGCTAGGAAACTTTTGTAGATGTATTTCCGGATATTCTTTAGAATATTTATTCGGCTTTTGCGATCTCGCCGAGCTTGATCTCTAGTAGCTGCAATTAAACTCTTTTTTTTTTTTTTTGAAGAGCTTCCAATTAGAGGTGTATTCAGACTATAATCATATCGTTTCTATTGTTGTTTGTTCTTTCGGTGCATCAGTCTGCAGAATACATTTTTAGGTTTCTTTGATTATGTTGTTATAATTATATTATATATAAATTTGATTTACATCCGTAACAAGATGTTGATTGCAAGTTGAATTATAGGATCAATTGGCATCACTGAGAAGTTAAATAGTACAGATGTTGATTGCAGGTTCAATTATAGGATCAATTGGAATCACTGAGAAGTTAAATAGTATAGATGTTGATTGCAAGTATAGTTGAATTATAGGACTAATTGGCATCACCGAGAAATTAAATCATATAAAGAATTTATAAACTTAGCCAAGGATAAGTTCGATGATTTCTCATTTTGGAAAACATGGGGAATGAATCTATTCCCTATTTTGGGATATGTTAAAATCACTTTTTGTTTTTAGTTTTTGATTTGCTATTCTTTTTTGTAAGTTTAATAATACAATATTATTATTTTACAGGGAATTTGATTTAGAGAATGAAACATTTGGAAGATGGTTGAAACAAAATTAACTTTTATAGATCCTATAAAATAGAATATGAGAAATAGAAAATGAAAAAAATAGTTGGATTTGCTCTTAATCCACCATTAAGGCATGTTTTATTTTTTTTGAGGGAGCATTAAGGCTTGTTTGGTTTAAAGACCAATATAAATTTTATTCGAATACAATACATAATTACCAACAACCAACTATAACATTAATTTTCTAAAATGTATTAAACCTACCGGTTTCCCATTCTCTTTTCTTAACATCAACATAGTTAGGAAGATCCTTAATGTAAACTCCATCTTCACTAGCCATCCAAATGCAATCATTATTATCACCACAATACTGCAAAATATTGGAATCTTGCTTAAAAGCAACTATATAAGCATGTCTATTATCATTAAGCATGTCTATTATCGTTACCCGGAACTAAATAGCACCAAAATAGAGTTGTTCCCCATATATTGGTTAAAAAACTCCACCTGAATTCTTGGTTGTTTTTGAGATTGTGAGGTCCCAGATCATTATTTTTTGACTTGCAGTGAACAAACAAATTCTTGTTCGAGCTCAACTGATTCACCACGCGAACATGGTAATGATTTTGCAACAAGCCCCATTTGGCCTGTGCAATGGACATGGTTAGTGTTGCTAAACAGATAACAATTAAGGTATTGATTGACTTCATAGCTCGATATTGATTGTTTGTAAATATGTTAATTTGTTTTGTATATATTTAGAAATTGAGTTTTCTGATAATATATACATACATACATACATATATA
>CATIWQ010492198.1:0-12029 GCA_949673415.1 Euphorbia schlechtendalii
GTGGGATCACCCACCTACTCTCCTCCAATCCTGCCTAAATCTGCATTCATTTTATTAGCTGTAATATGTTTGCTACAGTATACCAAGTGCTATATAAAGCACTTGGTTTTACATTTGTAATATACAATGAAATGAAATACAAAGCAATTTCCTTCGCATATCAATTTATTATATTCTACAGCTATAGCCCTATGAAACACTTCGTCCGATGTCATTATAGATGACAAAGTGTTTCTATGAGGATCTATGGCAACAGTGTAAATTTAACTCTTTATTTTTGACAAAGTGCTACTTATTCTCTTAAGGTAATTCTAACACATTCTTGGAATTAGGAGATACTTTTTGGGTGTTATAAGAGTGAATATAAGATCAAATGTATTGTCTAATATAAATATTATAAGTGTTTTATCTAAGATTTGGCTATTTTAATTGTTAGAAATCGACAATTTGTTGCTGGTTTATTTGATCGGCTTATTATTGCTACCAAGTCTTTGCAAATATTGGTTATAAAAACCCACATAAGCTTTATATGAATTCAAAATATTGATCCTAATAACAAGAAATCCAATGTTCTACTTTAATGACTAAGAATTATACTGAATGACCAAAGAAACCAAGTTGAATACTCCCTCCGTCTACTAAATATTGTCGTTTTAACTAATTCATAGTTTTTAAGACAACAATTAACTAAATGAGATGATTTACTAGTTTACCCTTTCATAAATGTCCTATTCAATTTTCAAGACTATTAATTTGTTCAATAAAAACAATTTGATCTATAGTCTTCTCTTGTTATTGGAGATTAGAATATAATTATCTTGGAAGTTGAACAAATTAATAGGGGTAGAAATGGAAAACTTGAAAAAAAACATATTGAAAATACAAAATGACAATGAAAAATAGACAACGAAATCCCTCTAAAATGATAATATTTAGTAGACGGAAGGAGTAATATTTTTTGGACTTTTATCAAAATAACAATAAACAAATTCCAGTTTAACTTTTGGATAGTCATGGTAACGATGATACATTTAAGTGCTTGATATTCCGGCTGGATTTGTAATTTCAATCTTCTGCAACTCAAAGTTTGGTGTTCGATCCATTTCGGAAAAATTTACCCGTAGCGTTGACATCTCCAACACTCTTCGATCTCTCATCGAGGAATTAATTCACTAACTGAAATCACATTTATGGATTGCCGATTCATGGTTAAATGAAGATTAAGTGATGACTGAGCTTCAATGTCCACAGAAGTCATCAAATAAGCAGGCCTTGAAGATACCGGAAGGGAGACACTGTTACTACTAAGCATTATAACAATAGAGGCTATTGTTGGTCTTCTTACTGAATCTTCTTGAACACATAGTAATGCAATATGTATACATCTTAGCATTTCGTGTCTCGGACCACTACTCAATAATGTTTCATCTATCACATTTAACGGCGTCCCTTCCCTCCAATTTCTCCATGCCTGCGAAAAAAGAATACAATTAAGAAGTCTTGAGTTACTGCAGTATATTATACACTATATATACGTATATATAGAGTGTACTTACATAGCTTAAAAGATTATTATCGTTAGCTTGGCCATTGCCAAAATCACTAACTTTTTTACCGCTCATGATTTCCAAAATAAGCACACCGAAGCTAAATACATCGGATTTTGTTGACATTAGCCCACAGATTGCATATTCTGGTGGCATATACCCACTGCATTTATATAATTAATTAATCATATGAACTACATTAATTCTTGTATAGAAACTTTGCACTTACAAAGTTCCGACAATTCTTTGAGTACGAATTTGAGAACGGTCCTCTGCAAATAACTTGGCTGTTCCAAAATCTGAGATTTTTGGGTTCATATGTTCATCTAATAGGATATTGCTAGGTTTAAGGTCACGGTGAATAATCTGTAATTGAGAATCTTGATGAAGATAAAGTATTCCCCTTGTGATACCCTCTATTATGCTATATCTTTTCTGCCAATCTAATTCTACTCGCCTTTGAGAATCTATAATTGGACGAAACATTAATTAGAAATTTTTAATCGATGAGTAGTATATAAGTGATTTGTTTTACAGCAATGCGTATTAGGAAAAATACTTCATCCGTTGTCTAGGTCCAGTCCAAAACCACGATAAAATTTTTGCAATGGTATAACTGAACGAAAAAAGAAAAGGTAAAGAAGAATGTTTACCAAAAATGTAAGATTCAAGGCTTTGATTGGGAACAAACTCATAGACGAGCAGTCTTTCGGTTTGTTGTAAGCAGTAACCCAAAAATCGAACTAAATTTCTGTGTTGAAGTTGAGCCAATAATATGACCTCATTTTCAAATTCGTCCTCTCCCTGTGTCGAATTTTCCGACCACCTCTTCACTGCTATACTTTCTCCATTCGGAAGCATACCCTAAAATACAAATACAAACCAAAATGTAAATTAATATAACATTCCCAAAACAAGACAAGTCTATAAAAGAAAAATGACTAACAATCCAAAAGCTATAGAAAGGTAACATATGGTGAATAAATGACACTAAGAGCATGTGAGTTTTGGGTCTAAACATTAACACGTTCGAATTGGTTTCATGTTACCAATAGCTCTAGATAAAAAATTTCCAAAATAGTAGAAGTAATATTTGTGCTTTCACATCATAAGTGTAATAACTTACCTTATAGACTGTTCCGAAACCGCCTTCTCCAAGCTTATTCTGAATTGAGAAATTATTTGTGGCATCCCGGAGAGTCTGGATATCGAAATGCAGAGCTTCCACGCTACCAATTAAAGCTATGCCTTCGAAAACATCTGCACATATTACAGATAACAGATCAGATTTTATTTAACATTATCTTCAAATATAGCCTAATTAATTAACTTAATTACTGATGCAGATAATATTGTTAGTTATTGTTAGAGTAGATTATATGTGAATTATTTGAAATAATTAGTAGATATAGTTTATATTTAAAATTCGATATATCAATTAGTGTTGGATGTTATCTTTGTAAGCTTATAAATAGATATTCATATTTATGATAAAAGTGTGCAACTTAAGTGTCATATGCGTGTGTGCCTAGGTCACTGCTATTGAAGTATTCTTATTTTCAAAAAACTCAATTACCGTTAAATTTTGTGATTTAAAGCTGATATTATCTTTGAGTAAGTCTTAAGTAGTTGTTCCAATGAGGGAGTTTCTCCTTAGCCGTGGTTACGCATCAGTTTTTGATTCAACTCATCCCTTCTGTGAGGCAAGCGAATCCTTAGATCATTTGTTCCTTTTCTGTCATGAAAGTTGGTTAATTTGAAACAGGCTTTTCAAGGGGATTGGAGTTAATATACCAATACCAAGCTGAGTACATGATTTTCTGTTGGTTTGGAGATCGCTTTTCAAGAAAGGTACGCCCAAGGAGTTTGGAATTATTTTATGGTTCTCGATTATTTGGAGCATTTGGAAGAGGAGGGACGAATTCATATTTCAAGGAAATCATGGAAGTCAAGGCTTGTTTCAAGCCAATGTTCACCATTGTTGGTTTTTCTTTATGATTAGGAATAAGCCAATTTCTTTTTCAGCAACCGATGTTTTGATTGATTCTAGCACTATTTGTGTATAAAACTATTGTAATTTTTTTGGCGATCACGGTTTGTAACGCGCTCTTTTAATATAATGAAAAGAGGGGTTACTTTTTCGTAGGCAAGCGTCGCATCAACCTATTTGGGACGAACGTTTCAAAATTTTCACCCGCTCCAATATTTTTCCAATGGAGGAACACAATGTTCCTCCGGAGTTTTTTTTTTTAAAAAAAAGTAGTTGTTGATTGTTTCAGATTTCAGGAAGAAATACTTGATATTTAATTTTTTAGAATAATTATCTTTAAATGGCTTGTAATTTTGTAGTATGAATGTCTGCTTTGAACATTCAATAAAATATCACACATTTTACTATATATCAAAGTTATATTCATTTGTTTCAGGCTTAATGCATTGACCCACCTGAACTTGTTTAAAAAGGGTTGTTGCCACCCTGAACTTTTAAATGTGACAGATAGCTCCCTGTACTTGTCTAAAATGTGTCACTTTACCCCCTCGTAAAAATATCGGCTTAAAAAATAAGAAGATAAACACAACGGGTCAAGAATCGATACAAATTATGATTAATTGAAAAAAAATTCAGAATAGAGATTAAGTTTTGAAAAGATGATGAACATATATTAAGGATTTTGAATTGTAAGAATACGAATGTTATGGATTTTTTGTATTCATTTTCTACTCCACCAACATACTTTACGCGCATGTATTTTGATGATCATTTACGTAGCAAGCCAGGTCAGCAAAAGGGGTAAAGTGACACGTTTTAGACAAGTACAGTGGGCTATCTGTTACATTTCAAAGTTCAAGGTGGCAACGGCCCTTTTTGGACAAGTTTAAGAGAGTGTAGATGCATTAAGCCTTTATTTTATATACCAACAATTACCTTTGCGGGGATCAGATGCCTTGTTCTTTTTGTATAAGAAGTATAAAATAGTAACAAAAGCCATGAAGAGGCCAGCGGCACCAACCATAAACCCCACTGTTCTGGAAGTAATCTTTCTCTCCCCGGCTAAAAATACAAAAAAGTTGTTCATTTTCTTATCAAGTTTAATATGGATCTAAACCATTAATCTACAATTGAACTAAATACTAACTTAATAAGTTCTAACAAATTAATAAGATACCTTTAATTGGTATTTCCTGAATATCAGCCTCAAGGTCATAGAAACGATTAAATTCCCATCGGAACCAACAGCTTGGTTTCTGAACAGAACCTCCTCGTCCCCCTTGAAAATTACTTAGATAGTAACTCACTGTTTTATTCAGGCAATACCTGCAATCGTAGCAGTAACTAGATTGTGCGTTATGTGATCTAGACTTGCTTAAATTTATCGATTTATTTCTTCATTCATCTCCCTAAACTTCTCTGCTTTTTGCTGCCACCATGCTGAAATTTTCGTCATTTGATTTTGTTTTCTATTCTTAACTTTAAAATCATAGATGTACGGCTGAATTTTGCTCGGTTGATTTTATACAGTTCTCCATAACTAACTTGTCATTTCACATATGAGGAAACATTTTTTTTATATAAAAAAAGTTGTGGTTGTTGGAAAAAGGGCTATCAGAGTAATTTAAATTTATATCATTTTGATTAATGATAAAATAAGCTAATCTTTGACAGATATGGAGATATAAATAACTTGAAGTCAACTATATATTCGACAAAACGTCACTTCGTGAAAATACATGTGCACCGGTGGAGCCAATATTTTAAAACGAGTATGTGTTATATGTTTCCCTCAAACTATACAAATCACCGGCCAACCAAAGAGTCCCGTATAAATGTAAAGTTACTTTAGACAATCATCTTCGTGACAATACATACCTAAAAAAGATAAACTTAATTTGGACAATCATATTTGTGACAATAAATACCCTAAAAAAGATAAAGTTACTTTAGACAATCGTAGTCCTGACAATACTAAGTGGGTTGTGAGAAATATAAGATTGCGACTTTTTAGTACTAATGCAGATGTGCCACAGCTTACCAGAATTTCAGAAACTAATTAAGAGAGAATACATACCTGCAATCAGTGGGTGATAAGTCTGGAAAACACTGCATCAGTACGTATATGTTGTGATTATCTAATAAAGAGTAATTAGTTTCCCCAGTTGCAAACTTAATCACTGGTTTCACGGAAGCTCTTTCAATCACAAGTTCCATCAAGCTGTTCCAACTCTCATAAAACTGAGTAGAATCCGAAAAGTCAACATTTCCGGTACTGGCTGCCAGAAAGGATCTAGTAGGTTCAAGCTCCAATACCCCTTCGACAGGCCGATTCGAATAATGGATGCTGCTTGTTCCAGCTGAAGTAGCTTCTTTCTGATTCAGACATTTTAGACGGAGAACGTCCATTAGATCGTTGATTGCATATGTGCAACGTAGTACAGTGTAGTCTGCCTGGCAAATTGCATGGCCGTACACTCTATCGGTGCCGTTGCCGACTGAAGCGTTGAAGTAAAAATTGCCGGCGGTGGAATAATTTCTCGATTGGATTTGAGAGTGAAGTGATTCAAGGAGTTGTTGTTTGTTGGCTGCGTAAGTGCTGTTGGCAGTAAAATTCGCGGTGTTATTGCAGCTGACTAGTACCTGCCCATTGCATATTTTGATCAACAAATGGATATAAATTAACAAGGAGATTGAGTAAAGGTAATCCATTGCTTGGTTTTGTTTCGAAGATAATAAAATTTGAGAATTATGTTTGTTACTCAATTTTTATGAAATATAATCAATATACTTTTTGGGATATTTTTTAGGGAAGTGGATAAAATAATAATTTAAAACATCAGATTTACTATTTTTGTGATTGATTTCAGAAGACTTGGACTTGGTCATAGTTCGAAAAAATTAAGATTGTCCAGACTCTTTTCAAAGGAATGATTTTGCTCTTTTTTCCTGTAATAAAATATATAGCCTTTTATTTCACAAAAAATATATATATAAATGCTCGTCGCTGATGGTGGACTTTTGGACGAGTGGGTTGTTATGGCATTTTTAGTGACAATTGGTTGTTTAGAATTTTATTTAGAGTCTTCATTTGCTTTTCTTCCTCAACTAAAAATAGTTATTTGTAACCACTTTTAAAAGGATTTGGCATCAACGGCGAGTGATTACAATTGTGTGGTGAATCTAATAAAGTCCATATGATAAAAGTGTACCTCGGAGTCGCCTCATGCTGATTAAAGTGAACCTGTGGAGTGCTTTACGGTTTCCTCATACCAAATGTCAAAATGATGCGGTTCTGAAGTGCACTTTTGTCAAGTTAAGGCAGTTATGAGGTGCATTTTAACAAGTCAGGACACCTCTTGGATGTACTTTTACCAATTTTAGAGGACTCCCATGTAAAATTTAAAATTGAGGGGGCAGTTGGTGAAATTTGAGTAATTGTGGTGTCTATGAAACTTTATATAATAAGATTCTAAAAAGCATTTAAATTTTATTGTATAAGAAATTGATATGTTTGGAAAAGTCAATAATTGGAAATAAAATTATTTAGAAACAATCAGGACTTCAATATCTTTTTGGTTATTTCTATCATTCAAGTTTCAGTTTGTTATTTGGTCCATTGAAATTGCCAATTTGAGATTTGAAACATTTACTTTTTCACCTATTTAGGCCTTGTTCTTTTTTAGTCTAGATATCAACTCAGCTAATTTTAGTTGAGTTCATTCTACTTAAGTTTAATTCAATTTATTTATACATAATTATAAATTTAAATTAAAATAAATTTTATTCAGTTCATTTTAAGTTAGTTCAAGTCTATTAGGTTCATTTCAATTTTCAAAAATAGAAAAGAACAAAGCCTTAGTAGACAAGATTTAGAATTATAATTAAATAAAAAATTTAAAGAATCCATATTCTTAAAAATAAGAATTATAATAAAATCATAGAACGACGCTTAATGTAATATGGTACGATATTTCATTGCACAATTATTGGGTAGTTAGTAATTATGTTTATTTATTCTGGTTATGGGCAGGAGATGATTGTAATATAATGATGAGGGCACTGATAGTTAATCAATACTTCAATAGCCATCATGTAATACTTCTTTAACACTACATATGTTAGTGGACGTAATATTTTTATAATAAAATAGACCTGGGGATTTTAATACTACTAAATATGATTGGTTATGGGTAGGAGATAGTTGTTTATATTAAAAATTAGTTTAAGAATCATGATGTCATTTTTTTATCACTAGTCAGTGGTCCTAATATCTTACTTCAATCATAGAGTAGTTAGTAATTGTATTTATTTATTGATTGATTCTGGATTGGAGATGCTTATTAATACTATAATAATTTGTTATAGGTAAGAGATAATTGTATATTCTGAGTAAGTTTGACAAATTTTTTTATTAAAAGGGAATTTGAAAAAATCAAGGTTTGAATCATGGTTATCTACACATACTCTTTGTGGATGTGTCAATAAAAGCTTGGCAATTTTGATGTCGTTTTTTATATACTTCTAGCACTTACACTTATCTATAGTTTAGAGACTCTTTATATCTTTAAAAGCTTTAATTAGGAAGTTTACAATAACTTCTTTTGTCTAAATCTATGCATTGACCTTTATTTTATTTTCCTTTTTATTCTAAATATAAAAGAATCAAATCTTTTATATAATTCAATTTATATATTTTGAGAAATTATAATTCAATTTAAATTATGTTAGAAAATTAGGATGATGAATTGAATTCCAATGGCGTAAATTTTCTACATCCACTGGGATCCAAGCAAATTGACCAAAAGTCCCCTCAATGGTTACCCAATCAATCAGGACTCCAAAATAGTTAGCTGTTTCCGACAGAATCTTGGAATCTCGATATTCCAATGGGACAGACGGCGCTAACAGATTTTTGGGCATGAGGATCAATATCCGAAACCCATGATTGCAACCAGAATATACACAACTTCAAATTGAGACTGCCGCAACTCCAAAAGTAGGGTTTTCGTCTCTTGTGATCCCAAGATTACATGGTAAAACCCTCTTCCTAGAGAAATTTGTTTCCATGGATTTATTAATCCCCATAGTGTGATATGTGGAAAATAAAAGAGAGTTTTTCTGTTTGATATTCAGTTAAGATTTCTATTAGTTTTATAATGCATTCTGGATTGTTCTGTTAAATGACTATATAAGTCATTGATTCCAATTGTAAAGACAGATATTATTGTGATTGTTGAATTGAGATCTCTAACTCTCTCTAGAAAGTCTGTTGTTGTTTCCTCTGTATTCCTGTTTCTCTCTTCCTTTTGCTATTTCCGATCAATTACTGATCACCTGAAGTTTATCACTTATCACATAGATTGGTTAATTGTAACTTTAGATCATCAACCCTTGTTAAGAATCAAACGCCTAAAGTACATTACTTAACACGGCGATATATGGAAGTATTGAAATCCCCCTTGTCCGTAACTTGAGCAACAATTCGTTGAATGACAGGAATCTGAAGGAGAGTCATTAAGGACAATCGCATATCATGGCTTCTTGATTGGAACAGTTTTCTCGTTATCTAAGACAGCTAAGAATGCTTTACGATAAAAAAAAGAGGTTTGCAATATTGAAGTCTGCAGCGGAAGAAGTAGAATTGGCAGCCGCCATGGTAAATGATCAATGGCAGCCGGAAGACGGCAAGGCAGGAAAGTTAGGGTTTTTCATCCCCTAGGGTTTTCAGAAATTCGCTTGCTCTCTCTATATTTTATAATTCTTTCAAATTTCGGATAATATTTGTTCTCCATTTGGTAAATTCCCTATATATGGAAAAAAGTGGAGGATAAAATCTGACTCGTTTTTGGAGACGCATAATTGTCCGCCATTGTAAAGAAAAAGCCATTCCTTTTGCACATGGACAATTTTTGTCCCGAATCTTATAAACATCATAATTAGTCTTTGTTCTTAGAGATGATAAATTGTCCCCAAAGATGGGAGTGACATCCTGTTTCTTGTCTCCTAAAGAATCAGGTATGAGGGTATTTATGACAATCATTGGATATGTAGAAATTGTCCCTAAAACCATTGAGGACAATTTTTCCTACTTTTGGATATAGGCTGTCCCAAAAACCCAATTTTCTTGTAGTGATATTTATTATTTATATTAACACTAATTGAAAATATATTACATAAACATAAAAATAGTCACAATCAGGATTCAACAACTTGTATACAAGTGGAAAATAAAGTCCATATGATACATATAAAAAGAAGTCTAACGAGGACCATCATCACTAATTGAAATCTGATTACGAGATTCTTCAAGAGTTTTTATGTGAAGATGAACTAGTGGCTGATCAGCCATGTCTAATGTTCTCATGTAGTAAGATGGTTTTGCAGGCATGGGCAGGCTAACCGACTTACTGCTAAGCATTATAACAATGGAGGCCATTGTTGGCCTTTTAGCCGCATCTTCTTGAACACATAGTAACCCAATATGTATGCATCTTATTATTTCTTGTGTTGACCCATTATTACCCATTGCTATTTTATCTATTAAATTCACTGGCGTCCCTTCGTCCCAATTTCTCCATGCCTGCATCAAAGCCGTTCATTCAAGATTAAGTTGTGACAATATGCCAAAACTTTGTCGTGTAATTATGTGTACACAGAAAAAGAGAGATATATTGATACTTGTATAAAGTAAGTCTACTTACATAGGTTAAAAGATTCTCCTCGTCTTTGCCATAGCCAAAATGATTAAGCTTTTCACCACTTATTATTTCCAAAACAAGTACGCCAAAGCTATACACATCAGATTTTACGGAGATCCGACCATGGATTGCATATTCAGGAGCCATATACCCACTACAATTGATATTCATGATTATAATTATTACTGTTAATTAATCAAGTTTAGTTGTGAAATTATTGATTGTATATCTAAATTATCCTTACTAAGTTCCGACAATTCTGTGAGTTGCAATTTGAGATTGATCTACCTCAAACAACTTGGCAGTACCAAAGTCTGCGATTTTGGGATTCATTTGGTCATCAAGGAGAATATTGTGTGGTTTAAGATCGCGATGAATGATTTGAATTCGAGAATCTTGATGAAGATACAAAATTCCTCGAGCTATCCCCTCTATTATTTTGTATCGTTTGTCCAAATCTAGTATTGCTCGCTTTTCGGTATCTACATATTGAAACAAATTTTAGAATTTCTTATAAATAATTTAAAGATTATTAATCAAGCATATATTACAGAAAAAATATTACGTACCAAATATGTAACAATCAAGGCTTTTATTGGGAATGAACTCGTAGACAAGAAGTCTTTCTTTCTCCTCAAAACAATAGCCTAAAAGTCTAACCATATTTCTGTGTTGAAGCTTGGCTAGTAATATCACCTCGTTTTCGAATTGATCCTTTCCGTGTGCTGAAGTTTTTGACCATCTCTTCACCGCTATATCTCGTCCATCTGAAAGCTTACCCTAAAGATTGAGGAAACAAGAAAATATCATTATTAACATTTTGATCAAAACCATACAGGATCAGACAAGTCATTTGTCTTTGGTTTAATATAAAGCGTAGGCTATGGAGAAAATCAGTACTCGTCAGTTAAACGAAGATTGAAGTAACGAACTCGATTAACTGAATTGCAGATTGAACTAGAACCCTTAACCAGTATAAACCTTATAAATAAAGCTGTTGAGTTATTACCTTGTAAACAGCTCCAAATCCACCTTCTCCAAGCTTATTGTCAACTGAGAAATTATTCGTCGCATATTGGAGAGTCTCAATAGCAAATTGCAAGGATTCAAGGCTGCTAATATCTTCCTCTTCTTTATTAACATCTTCATATAAGAAGAAGCTAAGTCAAAAACTTAGACGTGCACACACACACACAAGTATTTTGGGTTATGTATATTGTCAAGATCTTGTTTGCATCAATTTTTCCAGCGTATCTTATATTATAAATTATAAGGGAAATGATTCGATCAAAATAGTTGAATACAGAAAATTATACCACATTGAAAGAATTGATAATATAAAACATTGTAATTAATTTAGTAACACAATTACCGGTCATGAAAGCGAAAAAAGAATAAAAGAAAAATAAGTTACTGAATATATTATTTTTTTAAGTTGTGGTTCCTTTTCCAAGTTGCTTGACATATAAAGTTGTGGCTGAATGGATCTGATAACAAAATAATTCTAATGTATGCAAAATTGACATATACGGGCGGCAGATATTAAAACAATCCATGAACCGTTAGATAGAAATGGTAAAAGAAAGATCCCAAACGTACCATAACACAATATGTTCCTGCGGTATAATATGTACAATACGTTCAACCCAACCAACAAGCTGACAACCGAAGCTATAATGATCACCAGAGTTTTAGATGCAAACCCACCCTTTTCTGGTCAACTCAAATAATCATCAGATATTGTATATTTTTGCTCCCTTTAATATAATCAATAAAAAGGCATCCTTTATA
>CATIWQ010492266.1:0-13400 GCA_949673415.1 Euphorbia schlechtendalii
GGAATGGTAACTTGCTAAATGTGGCTATGTGAGAGCGACCCGTACTAAGCATAGTATTGACGTTGTCCAGGTTTACATAATAGTCTTATCTCGTTTGCACTAGGATTAGAAAAGTTATTTCATGTGTTGCTCTGCAGCGAATCACTAAACATCTGAGTGTTTTGAACCAAGTTTGTTAGATTAGTTTAGTGAGTCATAACATATTTGTTAAACTTGCATGCTTTCTCTGCTATACTTGTTTGTAGTGAAAATCTATGTATTTAGAGTCTCTCATTTATCACATCTATATTTACTCAACTTTTCATTCTAATCTTCCTATCCAAAAATCTCAATTCTTTTTTTATTTTCTTATTTTAACTTTCCCGTATTTATCTTTAGACTTGGTTCTTTCCCTGTGGGTTCGATATCTTTTAAAACTACATCGCAACTGTATACTTACAGTTATCATCATTTTTCTATTTGATAAGAGGTATTGACAACACCTACATTTTTCGTGAACAAGTTTTTTCCACAATTATTTGAGGATAAGCCTTACGAAACATGTGTAAACAAGTTTCACGAACAAGTTCTTGGAACCATTAGTTATTAAACTTATCAGTGGAAAAGTGGCGAACAGGGCCTGTGCGGCTGCCCCGCGAGCTGAAAAGCTTGCTGGCCACTAGCGCGCGCAAGTTTGCCGCAAGCGCTATCCATGGCAGCGCTTGCAGGGGCCGCAAGGATGGGCTTGCGGTGGCAAGCCAAGCCAGCAAGGGTTTTCCTTGCGCAAGCTGCTCAACTTAGCCCATAGATCACCATGCCTGCGCGGCTAACTCGATATGGGTGCTAGTAATTTAAGGGGAGTCTAACACACTCCCTTTTCCCTATATATAACCTTCCAGCTCCTCACTATTCATCACTTGAGCTCAGCTGTTCTCTCTAAGTTTGACATCCTCTTCTTCCTTTATTGTGTAAGATCCTTCACGAGTTTCTTTAAACAATCGAAGAATTATTTTTGAAGGCTCTTTCTAAATTGAGCCTTCTCAGTTTATTTTCGGGTTGGTCTTCGAGCGGTCTAGCAACTGCTGTTCACTAACGAGTTCTTCTTCAATGAGGTTTTGGTCAATGAAGATCCGTGTGGATCAATCATAAAGTCTCTCCTAGTTTGGAAGCTTGTGCTAATGAAGTTCTGCCAAATTGCTGAAAAGGAACACCGCTACCAAAAGAGAGAAAGCACACATCAACTGGTAATGCTCTAATCTTAGATGCTAGGTTTCTTTTTTAAGCTTTATAAACCTAAAAGCATCTATTGAACCTTCCAACTTATGTTATATCAATCATGACATGCTTAGAAGATCTTTATGTTAATTTTAAGTTTAGAAATTCCACCTTGCAATGATTGTATGTTCAGTTACTATCTTGATTAACCAACAGTGGTATTTGAGCCTGCCTTATGCTATACATGATTGATAATAATATGTTAAAATATGATTTTCTATAAATTGATTAAAGTATGCTATGCATGACTTAGGGTTCAATTCCTAGTATAGAAAATGATGTGATAACTAGATTAAGATTTTGCTCAATCTTAGTCTAGGTGATTACCATATAAATTAGCAATGTTTTACCATACGTGTAAAGAATTTAATTGAGGATCGTCCCGTACTTCACTTAATTAAATAATGAAATCTTTAAATCATAGTTGTTCGTGGTACAAAGAATCGAAGTGCCCGTGGTTATTTTGGCAAGGATTGAACTTGGTTGCTCATTCACTTTTAGGGGGCCTCTCCTACTAGGAAATTTCCATCGGTATTAGATTCAAGAGTACCCAAGGGACTTTTATGACTTAGTCAAAATCTAGTGTGGGAATTGGATTCCGCATATGGTTTTACAAACGTGGTTTAAGTTGTTAAATTAAAACTTATAGACATAGGTTCATGAATTTAAACATGGAACTTATTTATTTTGCATGCTATGTGAAGTCTTGAAATAATGGAATGATTATGATGTACCAGTCCAGAGCATGTTCTCTTAGAGTTAATAAAACCTAATAGCCCGGAATTATTATTTCATAATCATATCCATCGTATAAGACCTAGACTAGGGCGAGACTAGTGTCACCAATAAAATCCCTACAATAATATTAAGGAGGTAGATTGTCTTCTCGTCATAAGTCGTGATGTGGACCTTATTAATGGATTAAGAACATGTACAACATGCCTTCCCTTAACATGTGTTTGGTCATGAGACTAGATAGGGTTAATGACTTAACCAAGATGAGTTTGTTTTCCATATTATTGGACCTAGTGCCAAATTGGAGACACATTTGAGGATTCATGCAATTGGGTACGCACGTCTCAAGAAAGAGAACTCAAATGGATTAGCAATTGCATGAGATGCAAATGGATGGGTTCCAACCATAGTTATCTTGTTGTGGTTTGACCTGGGATAGTGGGGGTCATGATGAGTGGCTATGGATGCTACCTACTAATGAAAATTGGTTCGACCAAATTTCCCGAATCTAAATAGAAGGGGTTATTTGAATGTCGAGAAAATAGTAGGAATTATGTGTTTGATTAAAGACCTTATATTAAATGAATGTACATATACTAATGTCTAAACAAATTCTATCTTATATCTAGGTTGAACAATGAATTCGAACATAAACCTTCGCTCGATTCTTGACAATAAATTAGATGGTTCAAACTTTACTAATTGGTTTAGGGTAGTGAGGATAGTCCTCAAATCCGAAAGGATAGTCTATGTTTTAGATGAACCCATCTGTGATGAGCCTGATGCTGAAACCGATGCCAATGAACATGAGGCATGGGAGAAGCACAAAAAGGATCGTGAAATAGCAGGATGCATAATGTTAGCAACCATGAATTCTGAGCTTCAGAAACATCATGAGAGCATGGTTATTGATACAATGATTCTCCATCTTCGTGAGCTCTTCTCAGAGTAGGCTAGATCCGAGAGATATGATACATTGAAACTCTTATTCAGAACAAAGATGCAGGCTGGCACTTCAGCACCGCTACATGCTCTTAAACTATTGGGTTATATATAGAAACTGACTCGATGGGTTTTGTGATGGATCATGAATTATGTGTGGATCTGATTCTTGCTTCATTGACTGATATTTATTCACAATTTGTGACTAATTACTACATGAACAAGATCGATGCCACAATGCCCGAGTTGGTCAACATACTGAAAACTGTAGAGCCTAAGATTTGAAAGGATCCTAGGCTATACTTTTGGTTGAGAAAGCCAAGCTTTCCAAGGGTGGGTCCCATTTTGGAAAGTGTCTGAGTGCCAAGAAGAAAATTAGTAAGAAGAAAAGTAAGAAAGGAACTGCAAATGTTTGCTTCCGATGTAGCAAGGTCGGCTACTTGAAGAAGGATTGCAAGGTTCAGATTTCTGAACAAGTGAAGAAGAAGCCAAGTGAGGCATCTACTTCGGGTATGTTCATGATAGAGAGTATCTCTACAGTTCCCTATGAGTCTACTTGGGTATTAGATATTAGTTGTGGTACTTAGATCTTTACTTTTGTGTAGGGATTGCAGACAGTGGGAGGCTTACAAAGAGGGAAATGAACCTAAGAGTTGGAAATGGAGCACGGGTTACTGCAACAGATTTAATGACATATAGCCTTTGTTTGCCTAATGGCCTAGTTTTAGTTTTGAACAATTGCTATTATATTCCTGCTGTCACTGAGAATATTATTTATGTTGCACTTTTAGCAATAGAAAGATTTGATATTTTATTTTCTAATAATAAATGTCAAATTATGCGTGATAATATTCTTTATGCTTGTGGAATATCTGTTGATGGCATTTACGTTTTTTGTTACTAAAACTGAAATTCTAAATATGAACATTATTAAGAAATCAAGATTAGATAATGAGAAATCCTCATACTTACGGCACTGTCATCTAGGCTACATAAATGAGACTCGCTTAACTAAGTTACACAAATGTGGGGACTTAGGCCCAATGGAATGGGAATCCTATGGTGCGTGCGAACCTTGTTTAAAAGGGGAATATGACTAAGAAACTGTGAGCGGACGAGATGTTTCACTTGCGCGGTTTCCGCGAGGCACCGGCCCGTGATATGGGGCGTGGGGTTTTCGAAAATGAAAATTGGTTTTTTTTGGCTCCAAGAGAGCGCGTTGGAAAAGAAGTTTCGTTTGAAAGACTTGAGATCAGGATCCCTAATCTGTGTTACAGAGTCGCCACCCGAATCAGCTTTTCCTGGAAAATTCGGTACAGCTTAGATCTATTTGCCTAATCCGTACCACAAAATAGAGATTTGGGTCTAGGATGAGCTATCTATTTCGTCGTCATTTGAGTTAAATTAAACTATGTGAGAGACCACATTTATAATATTCGAACTGAACTAGATATTTTTTTTTAGTTTATAGCACATGCATAAAGCGATAAATAAATTGCGGAAAATAAATACATAGGAAAGCAAAATACACCTAGTCTATGGGGGGATTAATTACATCATAGGTTTGGGGGTTTTACAAAATTGCCTAAATACAAGAGATCTAAGGGAATAAATACTTCAATAACCTATTATAAAACCAATCTAACAAATACATAATTTTTATTAAAATAAATACGATACCCGAAGGAAAATAAAATCCTAGGCACACATCTAATTTAACTTGCTTGCATCCACAAAGATTAGTACCGAATATTTTCACAAATATGTGCCAAAATGCCAAATATGTTTGATTTTAATATTTGGAAGACCCGTGTGGTCTAACTAAATAAAAAATGCCGACAAAGGCTCGTGGTTTTTGTTTTAAAAATGATTCACTTTTATACAAGTATGTTGCTCATTTTATTAATGAAAACGCTGCATGTGAATTTTGTCGGGTCGGATATCCGAGAATGGGGTTCTCTTCGTGGGGGTTTCCTAAATCAAATTTAATTATTTACAAATAAATAAAAGTGATAAATAATTCTAGGCCCATGAACATAATCATCATCTTTTGTGTATATTCCGAGGAAATTTAAATACGGTAATAATTTTACCCCGGTTAGGAGGAAGCTGGTATTTAAATTTTCTCTCGGAATATATCCAAAAGATTAATACAAAATTATAATCTTGATATGTTCATATAAATAAATTATTTTTGTTAATTAATCCACAATTAATAAATATTATACAAACTTGCATTTTTAAGGAAAAAAAAGGATAACATTGGTACTGATAAAGTAACGTCGGTACCGATGTTGAAAATTTTAGGTAACATCGGTACCGGCGTTGTAACATCAGTACCGATGTTCCCTTTCCAGATCTGCAGAAACAACACAACAAAAATCCGAAACTTCAAATGGTCATAACTTTCTCTATGCTTAATCGATTTGAATGATCTTTATCATTCTGGAAAGCTTAGGACGTGTAGATTATGTTTATATAAATAAAATATTAAAACAGATTTGAAATCATATCATAAATCCTGAAGAACAGATTAGTGTGCAAAAATGGAAATAACCGAAATGTAAATGAAACTTCAAAAGTAAAAGTATATAAATATAAGCACAAACTCTAAGAACTCAGAGGCTTACCTCGTAGTCGAGAATCCACTTTTCCGAGATCCACGAAGCTCCTCCGGGAAGTCCTCCTCATTTCTTTGGTTGATTGTCAAGGTAGTTTGGTTCGAGGAAATCGAGTAATGGAGCTAGTGTTGAGCCACAAACTTTTAGTGAAATGATTTTCGTGTAGTTATAAATTATGTTTATGATTTCTTTGTCCAATTTTACTGATTTAAAACTTAACAAAGATGTTTGAAAATAGCTTGGTTGCAAGTATGGAAAACTAGATTTTGTTCATAAAAAACCTTTCTTTTGCTGGGAAAATATACTGATATTTTATCCTTTGTGTTTTCTTCTCCTTTCAAATGCAGAATATGAGCCGCCTTTTATCGTAAGCTCCCTTCAATCCAAGTAAAAAAGGCTACATGTAGGTTTTTGGCATTTTCCTCCATTTTCTTCCCTAAGGTCCCATACATCATTAATGGAGGGCCATTTCCAGCCACCTTAACAGTGGAAAGTGACTGGAAATCAATTATTGAAAATTTATTCAATAATTTTTGAAATTCTGCAATCATTCTACTGATGCTGTTATTACGACATCGGTACCGATGTCACTGGAATTTATCAACATCGGTATCGATGTTCCAAATTCGATACCGATGTCGTGACATCGATACAGATGTCATGACATCGGTACTGATGTTTAACATCAATACCGATGTTTAACATTGGTACCGATATCGATGGCCGTGATATTTGGTCTGATTTTGGTTTAAATTGGACTTGGTTACCGATGAGTTATCCTAAAAAAAATCTAAGGTTTGTAAAGAAACGAGGAATGCTTCTCCCGAGGATCTCCGAGACCCTGTCAGAGTGGAAGACTAGCAAAGGAAAATATATTATAGCTTCATCATCGAACTCGCGAGTGGGGATTAAAATCCTGTGCTCATAGGCTACCCCTTGTGGGATCACTAGTGATATGAGATCAGTATAGTCCCATGATTGAAAGAGTAGCGGGGTTTAAAAATGATACCTGACCAATCATGGTTGGCACTTTCCTGTGTGGGGCTGATGGCTAGAAGTTTTCATTTTGGCGCGACGTTGCCAGGGATTGGTCTCCCCATGTCCCTTGTGATTTCCCGTTTAGCAATGATTGCCCCTTGAGGGTTGACCTTTGGCTGGTTGATACCACTGGAGCCGTTGGGGAAAGGACGAATACCGTGTGCTCCATGACTTTGATGATACATCAACTGCTGTGAGTTTGACATAGATGCCCCTTGTGGGTTGAAGGGGTAGCTGTAAGAATAGTAGATATTCGTGACATATGTTTTAATTCTTTGATTAAGATTACTGAAAGCAATCATTTTTTCCCTTCAATCAAGAATTAAAATATGAGGGTTCTGAGAAATTCTTCTTCACTCCCATGATAAATGTGGAGATTTGAATTTGAGATTTTCGGGGATGTCCCGATGACCGCTCCGTTGTTTTTTGGAGGCTTTTGTGGTGTTGTAATGTTGCTTGAAGGAGGCCTGTTTAACAATAGTTTTCCCCTTGTTTTTGAATTTCCTCCTATCACCATTGGTAAGGAAAGGTTTGAAAGGATGGTGGAATGTAGAAACTCCACTGACTATAATATGTTAGGAAAGATGTGGACCGTAATAGGTCCATGAAAGATGCAGACCGTAATAGGTCCATTGACTGTAATAAGTCGGAGAATGGGGACCGTAATAGGTCCATTGACTGTAATAAGTCAAGAGAATTAGGACCATTGAAAGTCCACCGACTGTAAATAGTCGGAGAAAATGTGGACCATAATAAAAAGTCCATTGACTGTGATAAATCAGGAGAATGAGGATCATTGAAAGTCCACCGACTGTAAATAGTCAGAGAAAATGTGGACCATAATAAAAAGTCCGTTGGCTATGATAAGTCAGGAGAATGAGGACCGTAATAGGTCCGTTGACTATGATAAGTTAGGAAAACGTGGATTGTAATAGGTCCGTTGATTGTAATAAGTTAAGAAAATGTGGACCGTAATAGTTCTGTTGACTGTAATAAGTTGAAAATGTGGACCATAATAGGTCCGTTGACTGTGATAAGTTAGGAAAATATGGACCGTAATAGGTCCGTTGACTATGATAAGTCAAGAAAATGTGGATCGTAATAGGTTCGTTAACTGTTATAAGTCAGAAAGGTGCGGACCGTAATAAGTCCATTGACTATAATAAGTCAAAAAATGTGGACTGTAATAGGTCCGTTGACTGTAATAAGTCAGAAAGGTGCGGACCGTAATAGGTCCATTGATTGTAATAAGTAAGAAAATGTGGGTCGTAATAGGTCCGTTGACTGCGATAAGTTGAAAATGTGGATCGTAATAGGTCTACTGATTGTGGTAAGTCAGGAAAATGTGGACCGTAATAGGTCTATTGACTATGATAAGTCAGGAAAATGTGGACTGTAATAAGTCCGTTGACTGTAATAAGTCAGCAAGGTGCGGACCGTAATAGGTCCATTGACCGTAATAAGTCAGAAAATGCAGACCGTAATAAGTCAGGAAAAAAGTGGACCATAATAGGTCTGGAAAAAATGAGGACCATAATAGGTCCGTTGACTGTAATAAGTTAGGAAAATGTGGACCGTAATAGGTCTGGAAAAAATGAGGACTAAAATAGGTCCGTTGACTATAATAAGTCAGGAAAATGTGGACCGTAATAAGTCTGGAAAAAATGAGGACCAAAATAGGTCCGTTGACTATAATAAGTTAGGAAAATGTGGACCATAATAGGTCCGTTGACTATAATAAGTTAGAAAGGTGCGGACCGTAATAGATCCATGAAAGATGCGGACCATAATAGGTCCATTGACTATAACAAGTCAGAAAAGATGTGGACCGTAATAGGTCCATTAACAATGGTAAGTCGGAAAATGATTTTTGCCTGTGTTGTCGTGCTTGAAAATTTTCTGTAATAGCTTAATTTTGCAAGAAAGAAATAAAAAGCAGAAATTAAAAATTGACATCGGTACCGATAAGTTAATATCGATATCGATGGCTCTATATCGGTACCAATATTGACTATGTCAGTACCGATGTCACGATTTGCAGCGGCAAAAGGTATAAAATCTAGGAAAATTTCATTTTTTCATTCCTTTCCTTTTTGAATTTTCTCCCAAAATCTCCAATTTCTTCTTTTTCGGTAAAATTTTCGATTATCGATATGAGGACCAAGATTAAGGGTAAGAAACCTCGTAACATTACCGCTTCATCTCTCCCGGTTCATCCTACGAACCTGAGATTCCGATCATGCTCCATGGCTCAAGGATACGATTTTGACACTTCGGATGAGTTCGTGGGCTATTCCCTTCTCCCATTACCTCCCTCATCCCGAACATTTATGAACACGTTTCGAAACTCCAGGTAACCCGATAATCTCTCGTTCATTCCGATTTTCCCGATTTTAGATTTTTACGATTTTAGACTAAAACTTGGATTCGAGACAATTTCATGTGGAATCGGTCGATGAATAGGTAGTATTTAAGGTCATGTAGTTGTTTAGAACATTTAATTTCATGAAATTTGGATTTTTCAGGATGATATTTTGCCAGAAATCGCAAAACGACGAAGGTTGCTGTTTCTGCAACCTTAACAGCGGTACCGATGTTATGTTTGCAGACCTAACATCGATACCGATATGTTAACATCGGTACCGATGTTGTCTCATCGGTACTGATGTTAACATATCCCTACCGATGTATCGGTATCGATGTTAGTTAACAACAGTTTGTGCTTTTCACCTTTTCTTCATTTTCGACTTTGGATTTATAAGCTTTCTTGCTTCCTTTTTACCTGATTTTCTGAGATAAAGTAGTGTCATGGATGACCACTTCTCTTGCTTTCTTTTTTCAGCCGTATTTATTTGTGAATATTGGAGGTATTCGTATGTTGAGTTCTTGGTTGGCCAAGATTGGGAGGGATTCAGATTTGGAGGTGGCCATCTAGGCCACTAGTTTTGGGGGTATTACAAGTGTGCTCCCTGATTAGATGCCTCATTTGTCGCACACTGCCCTGACTGCCATGGTGGAGCATTGGTTAGAGACGACGCACACCTCTCATCTACCGGTTGGGGAGCTGACTATGACCCCTTCCGACGTCGTGGCTATGATGGGCTTGCTCTGGGATGGCTCCACCATCCATTTTGACATTTTTCTGGACAGGTTTCCTACCTTGACTCAAGTGGCGAGTAGGGTTGAGGAGCTATTTGGCGTGTTTCCCCGTGTAGGAAAGTTGGCATACGGTGACCTCTACAACCATTGGAGGAGGATTCGACCGGTTCCAGAGGAGCTTCACCCTCTGGCCGTGAGGGCTTTCGTTATCAGCCTCCTGACTATCCTCTTCTTTCCCGTAGTTTCCAACAAGATAAACTATGGACTGATATCGATAGTTGAGGATGTGACGAACATCCCGAGCTGGAACTGGCCTCGGGCCATACTTGGGCAAATGTATTACTGCTTGGATTACGTCGTGAGGGCGCATAATAAGACCCTCAAGCTCAGTCATCTCCTCCTTCAGGTATTTGTGTGTTTTCATTCATGGATTTTATTTGCACAACAGCGATTCTCATACTAACATAGTTAAATGTGTTTATTTTGTAAGTTTGGGCTTTTGAGTACTATGTACTCCCTCCTCCTATCTTCGAGGATGCCCCGGAGTAAGAGATTACTTTTATCACCTGATGGTGCCGTCGGGTGAGTGGCCTGCGCAAGTGGAGGGCCAATTACCGCGAGTGCATTCACCATCTCTCCCTTGATCAGGTATTCTCTTTCTTTCATTAATTGTCATTTTATTCTTTCTACGCAATAGGTTGATGATTGACTCGTCATTCTTCCTATTTTTGCGCTTATCCAGATAGTGGATGATCCTTGGGAGGCCGTGCCTAACTAGGAGGATGTCTTGGAGGTGAGGAAGGGTGTAGATGATTGTCGCCTTATCCTTGAAAGCCCTCAATCTTACGAGTGGTATTTTGGTGAGCGAGTCCGGAAGTGGAGGGATTCCACTGTAGTTGCTCGACCTGTGCATCCTCATCCTTCGACGGGCGTATTTTGGCCTCATTTGACGATCACGACTCTTGTTGATCGTATGGATTTCCTTGAGGGGAATGGAGTCGTGATCGAGAGCGTTGATTGTAATTATCAGATTCATTTGACGTTGCTCTTAACACCATGCTCTCGACTCTGGTATGATAACATCTGAGTCATGTCATCAGCATCGCACCGAGGATATTCTTCGTAGGGTCACGAAGGGACTATTTGATGATGATGATGAGGAGGATGAGGAGGATGATGATGATGGTGATGACTAGGGTGGAGATGACCAGGGCAGAGATGACCGCGGTGGCCTTAGCGGAGATATCCCTGGTGCGGATACCTATCATAACCCCATGACTCATACTTCACAGCCTTCTCAGGTTGGTACCCCCGGGGTATGACTTTCTTTCTTCTTCTTTTTTTATCATACATGTCATTCTCTTCATGTTTCTGCCCCATTATTTGTGACTGTGAACTCCAAGCACTTGGATATTGGGATGACTTTATTTTATGGTGTGATCAAAACTACTCCCAGACCTGCCCCTTTACGATTCACGGCACCATCAAAGTACATGGTCCATTCCCTCTTGACCTCTTTTACTAAGGATAATTGTTCATCCGAGAACTCCAAGTTTTCCACATAATCAGAATCCATCGCTTGATTGGCTAAGAATTCGGTAACCGCTCATCCTTTGATGACCTTCCTCGTGATGTACTCAATGTCGAATTCAAAGAGAAGCAGCAACCAGCAGGAAAGTTTGCCTGCTAATGTGGGAGATCGGTACAAGTATTTCATGGGGTCAACCTTAGCCACTGCCTGTACCAGATAAGATTGGAAGTAATGGTGTAGTTTCTTGGTTAACCATACCATTGCAGCGTAAATCTTCTGTACTAATGTGTAGCGGGTTTCATACTCTAGAAATTTCTTGCTTAAGTAATATACCACATGCTCCTTCTTGTCATCATCCTCTTGTACTAGCATTGCCCCAACAGAGGACTCTTCAATGGCCAAGTAAAGAATGAGAGGGTGTCTTGGAACGGGTGGTTATAGGACTGGTGGTTTGATAAAGTATTGTTTGATTCTTTCGAACGTGATCTGGCATTGATCATTCCACACCACCGGTTGTTGTTTTCTCAGAAGTTTAAAAATTGGTTCACAGATGGAAGTTAGGCGGGCAATGAACCTGCTGACATACTGCAAGGATCCCAAGAATGCTCGTACTTCTTTCTCCGTCTTCGGCACATGCATTTCTCTGATGGCTTAGCTCTTGTCTAGGTCCATTTCTATACCCCTCTAACTTATGATATGCCCCAGTAGCTTTCCCGAGGTGACCCCAAATACACACTTCTTTGGGTTCAGACGTAAGTTATGCTTCTCGATTCGAGTAACGAACCTATCGAGGATGGCTGGATGCTCTTCCCAAGTGTGGGATTTAACTAGCATATCATCCACATATACTTTTACCTCATTGTGGATTAAGTCATGTAGCAAGGCCATCGCAGCTCTTTGATAGGTAACCCCAGTGTTTTTCAGTCCAAAGGGCATGACCTTGTAGTAGTAAACCCCCCATTCAGTGATGAAGGCGATTTTGATCTTATCCTCGATAGCCATAAAGATCTGATTATACCCTGAGAAACCATCCATGAATGAGTACATAGTGGCTCTAGCAGCACAGTCAACGAGGACGTCTATATGAGGAAGGGGGAAGTCATCTTTTGGTGAAGCTTTATTCAAATCCCTGAAATCCACGCAGGCTCGGACCTTGCCATCTTTCTTTGCAACTGGCACGATGTTGACGAGCCAGGTAGGGTATTCTACCGCTTCCAAGAACTTAGCCTCTATTTGCTTGACTATTTCCACCTTCACCTTTTCAGCCCATTCAGGTCGTAATCTTTGCAACTTTTGTTTGACAGGTTTAACTTGAGGATTGGTCAGAATTCTATGCTCGGCGATTTCTCTATCCACCCCTGGCATGTCTTCGTATGACCAAGCAAATGCTACCACATGTTTTCTAAGTATATTTGTTATCTTATGTTCCTCTTTAGGAGTTAGGTCACTCGAAATCATCACCATTTTCGGTGATTCATCTGTACTTAAATTTATTTCATGTAATGATGTATTAGTTATGCTAAAAACATTATGTGAATGGTCGTGAAAATGCATGCTATCATCTGGCGAAACATCACACAAGTAAGCAAGGTCTGGATCTTTTGATTGATATACCTCATAGGTAGCATTATTAACATCAAATATGTTCGAAATGTTAAAGATTACACTATTAGCATCATCTTCCTCCACATGCGGAGGGTCTTCACTTATCTCAGGAGCTGGTTCCTAGAGGGCGTAGTCAGCAGGTACTGCTTTCTTTTCTGTGGCTTTGGTGATGACTTCTGTGGCTACAGCTAGCTGTTCTCTCATATTCCCATCTTGTTTCTTCATCAGCACTGCAAGGGCTTTAGTGATGGCATTGATTGAGTCATGGACCTCATCCTCCATGGGTTACGGTTCAAGTTCATCTTCAACAAACATCTTAGCCTTTCCCTTATTCCGAGCAGCTGCGACTATCTCTTCTAGAGCTATAATCTGTTCAGAGCGATTGACCTCTTCTGAGCCATCCACAGATTCAATAATTAGAGCCAACATACACTCATTTGAGAAGTCAAACACATCCCCAAAAATTTTAAATCCAGGTACAGCTTCTCCTCCTACTGACACTGGTTCACTCTCCCCCAGATATTGCTGTTCCTCTTCAATAGTGCATACACTGAACATGTTGTAGAAGGATGGAC
>CATIWQ010492290.1:0-18765 GCA_949673415.1 Euphorbia schlechtendalii
AATTGCGGGAATTGATGACTCCCATTAAAGAGTGGATACGGTTTGATCAACTTTAGCTTTCACTTGCATACCTTACAACTTTGCTTTGCTTTCTACTTATACTTTCTATTTAGAAGTTTATGATATGTCTATGTGTCATAATGCGTATTTCATGTTAAGTCTTTTATATTAATCAAGTTATATGCCTTTGAGTTAACTTTAAGAGCAGTTTCGGGGTTAACGAGATTGTGTATAATCAATGGATCTGTGATTTTAATCCTATTTAGTGAGCTGACATATTTTGAATGGTAACTTGCTAAATATGGCTATGTGAGAGCGACCCGTACTAAGCATAGTACTATTGTTATCCAGGTTTATATAATTGTCTTAATTCGTTTGCCCTAGATTTAGAAAATTCACTTCATGTGTTGCTCTGCAGTGAATCATTAAACATCTGAGTGTCTAGAACCGATTATGTTAAATTAGTCTAGTGAACGTAATAACTTTTTTGAACGTAATAACTTTTCATACGAAAAATCTATATATTTAGAATCTCTAGTCGTCCATACATATATCTATCAATTCTTCCTTCTAATCCTCCCAACTAAAATCCAAAAATATTTTATTTTCTTTATTCTATTTTTCTTATTGATCTTTGGAGCTAGTGCTTCCTTGTGGGATTAATATCTTTTAAAACTACATCGTAACTGTATACTTGCAGTGGTCACCATTTTTTCTACTTAGATAAGCAGTAATGATAACACCTGTTCGTATTTTGAACTTATATCTTATCGGTAGGAAAGTGCGAGATAAGGTTTTTGGCTTCATTAATAAATAAAAAATCCTAGGAGTTATTAGAGTCGAAACCTTGCGAACAGCAAGCAACACCTGGCACCAAAAAAGGTCACATGACATTTCATGCATAATCAATCATCACTTCATAATCATACCATGCACAATATATGATTTGCCACGCAGGCGACCAACGAAAACCAAAAGCAAAGGAGAAAAGTCTTACCCCGGTAGTGCTATTCCACGCAATGATTAAGTCCCTGGCTGATATGTACTAGGGTGCCATCCACTCCACCTCGTCTCGACAAACCTGATGAAATGAAATGTCAGCGTAAAGGCAAACCAAAATGAGAAAAAGTATGGGAAGAAAGAATCTCACATGAGTGGTGTCTTGGGGGATGAACTCCAGAATGTGATGGCTATTCGAAAGCTCCACGAAAGTAGTGTCCCCGACCAGGGAGAGGAGAGAAAAGGCGACATCTATAGGCGTGGCCACTCGACCCTCTACGACACCCGGAGGTGGCATGGAAGGACCCACTAATCGCCCAACCTCAGCATGGGTGCACTTACTACCCCCAGTCTATAAACGCACACAAGAGATTGGTAATCAATGCAAGAAAGGAGCATAAAGAAACTAATAAGCACAGTTAAAGGGAGAGACATACCCCAGGAATGCCGACCTGAGCAAGCCGAGAAGCGTGAGTCGTAGGATTGTGATATGCTCCTACCTTAGGTATACCTTCGTCAAGGCCTCCATGATAGTCCCCAATCTAATCATCACCTCCATCACCTCCATTATCACCATCATCCTCATCCTCATCCTCCTTGTCCTCATCATCAAGTAACCCCGCCGTGGCCCTGCGGAGTAGGTCCTCGACATGGTGATGATGCCATAACTCGGAATCATCCTTCCACAATTGAGGATAGGGTGGCAGGAGTAAAGCCATATGGGTCCGATAGTCACCCATAATACACTCAACTACCGCACCATTCGCCTCAAGGAACTCCAGATGGTCGACCATGATCGTAATCATCAAGTGAGGCCAGAACATGGCCGTCGGAGGATGAGGAGGCACCAGTCAACCAGCAACGGGGGAGACCCTCCAGCTCCGGAGCCTCTCCCTGAAAAACCACTCGAGGGATCGCGAGCTCTCTAGAATAAGGCGGTGGTCATCCACGTCCTTCCTCACTGCCACAACGTCCTCTCTATTGGGCACATCTCAGAGATCTTTTTTCCATTTGGAAGATCCAGGAATGAAACAATCAACCTATTGATATTGATAGATAAAAAAGATTCTTCCAATGTATCATTTCTGGGTCCAATGGAATTCATAGGTATAGGAAGTATTCTACAAGATGCTTAAATGAATTACTGTGATTCTCATCGAAACTTTTCGTTGATATAAGAGTTTAAAATCTTTGTATTACTTATTATTAATCAAGGATCCTCCATGATCTACACAAATACGAATGCAGAAAATGTCGCAGATCAATCGTCAATTCACCATGAGAGAAGGAAATGATGAATAAAGTTCTAAGAAGAGAAGGAAATACCTAATCCCTAGAAAAGATCATGATAACCCATTCGCCACTTGCTCAGGACGCTAACTCGATGACACTAGCAGGCGATGAAGGAAACCCCTAGGTCTAGAGCACCCTCAAAAATGGGAGGAGGGAGTATCTGATACTCGAAAGCCCATATTTGCAAGGAAAATGCGGATAATCACACCCGTACAAGAACCAAAGCTACAAAACATGATGTCCATGAATGAAGATGAACAAGTACCTGGAGGAGGAGATGACTAAGCTTGAGGGTCTTACTGTGCACCGTCACGACATAATCCAAGTCATAATACATCTGACCAAGTATGGCCCGAAGCCAGTTCTAACTCGGGATGTTCGCGACATCCTCAACTACTGATATCAATCCATAATTAATCTTGTTGGACTATAAAAGGAAGAAAATAATCGACATGAGGCTAATGATGAAAGCCCTCACTGCCTGGGGATGGAGCTCCTTGGGAACTGGCCAAATCCTCTTCCAAAATTGATAGAAGTTGTTGTATGCTAGCTTACCGACGTGAGGGAATACCCCGAATAACTCCTCCAACCTACTCGCCACCCAAGTCAAAGTAGGAAATCGATCCATAAAGACATCGAAATGAATGGTGGAGGTGTCCTAGTTCAGCCCCGTCATCATCACATCATCCGAGGGAGTCACGGTTAAGTCATCGACCTGTAAGTGTAAAGTATGCGTCATCTCGGACCACCATTCCACCATGGAAGTCAAAGCAGCATGTGACAAATGAGGCATCTGGTCAGGAAGTATGCTCACAATCCCGCCAAACCAGTGGCCCAGATGGCCGCCTCCAAATCTGCGTCCCTACGTATCCGGGACCACCAAGCATTCAGCGTCCATATCCCTATCATGTTCACGAAGCAATGTGGTTGCACGAAAACAAGAGAAAGGAGAAGAAAGATTAATCGTTAGCGTGGCCGCGACATCCCTCATTATTGCAAAAAAAGGGAGCATATAAACCCATAAATCCAAATTTTATTTCAAATTTCAAGTATTATGGACTAAATTATTCTTTTTTTTATCCTAAACACAAAATTAAAAATGAAGAAAAAGGTGAAAACGCGAAGCAATTTAAAACTTCCAAGGTTAACATCGGTGTTAGTGTTGTAACACTGACACCGATGTACCTAACATCGGTATCGATGTTAGGGTTGAAACCTAACATCGGTACTGATGTCAAGGTTGTAGTGGCAGAATTCCCTTTCCTGCGATGTTTCCGGTCAAAATTCTGTCAAATATTTCCAGATTCAGCAAATTAAACATGCCAAACATCTCTATGAATCTAATACTACCTATTCATTGGACGATTCCATACGAAATCAGCCCCAATCTAAGTTTGAAACCAAAATCCTAATTGATTATAAATCAGAAAAATGGAGGATTCCCGAGTTACCTGGATGTTCGAGATGTGTTCGTGGACCCTCGGATGAGGGAAGTGATGGGGAAAGTGAGAGAATAGCCCACAAACTCGTCCGAGGCATCGAAACCATAACCTCGAGCAATGGAGCACAAACAAAGTAAAGGATTCACCGGGTGAATCGAAAGAGAAGAGGTAGTGATGTTGCGGGGTTTCTTGCCTTTCGTTTTAGTCCTCATAGCGGCGGTTAGATTTGTCATTGGAAAAAGTGGAGAAGGGCTTTTTTATAGAGAAATCCGAGAAAGGGAGAAATGGGAAAAATGGTTGCTTTTTTAGATTTAAACATTCTATCTCGGCAAAGTAGATGTCGGTACCGACATTGCAACTTCGGTATCGATATTTCCCTTTAACACTTCGATTTTTTCTCTCCCCTTTTGCAGGAATAAGCTACATCGAAGCAATTTGTTCCACAACAACACATATACAAAAGGATGTGCTTGATTTTCTAACCATGACGAACCTATTACGGTCCATATTCCCCCGACTTACCGCAGTCAAAGAACCTATTACGATCCACATTTACCATAGTTAATGGACCTATTACGGTTCACATTTTTCTGACATGCCACCGTCAACAGACCTATTACGGTTCACATTTCCTGACATGCCACCATCAACGGACCTATTACGGTCCACATTTTCCCGATTCACCAGACCTATTACGGTCTACATTCTTCTTACTTTCCACGGTCATCAAACTTATTAGGGTCCACACTTACCTAACTTATTGCAATCAACGGACCTATTGTGGTCCACATATTTTCTGACTTATCATAGTCAATGGACCCACTACGACCCATATTTTTCTGACTTATCACAATCAATGGACCCACTACGATGCACATTTCCCTGACTTACCACATTCAACGGACCTATTACGGTCCACATTCCTCGACTTACCAGAGTCAACGGACCTATTACAGTCCACATTTTCCCGACTTACCTTAGTCAACGAACCTATTACGATCCCCATTCCCCGACTTACCACAGTCAAAGGACCTATTACGATCTATATTTCCTTGACTTACCACAATCAATGGACCTATTACGGTCCACATTTTCTCGACATACCATAGTCAACTAATCTATTACAGTCCACATTTTCCTGACTTCCCATAGTCAACGGACCTATTACGGTCCACATTCCCCGACTTACCATAGTCAATGGACCTATTATGGTCCACATTCCCTGACTTACCACAGTCAACGGACCTATTATGGTCCACATTTCCTTGACTTACCACAGTCAATGGACCTATTACGGTCCACATTTTCCCGACTTACCATAGTCAACGGATCTATTACGGTCCACATTTTCTCAACTTAACATAGTCAATGGACCTATTATGATCCACATTCCCCAACTTACCATAGTCAATGGACCTATTACGGTCCACATTCCCCGACTTACCATAGTCGACGAACCTATTACGGTCCACATTTCCTTGACTTGCCACTGTCAACGAACCTATTACGGTCCATATTTCCCCGACTTATCATAGTCAAAGGACCTATTACGGTCCACATTCCCTGACTTACCACAGTTAACAAACCTATAACGGTCCACATTCCCTGACTCACCATAGTCAACGGAACCTATTACGATCCACATTTCCCTGACTTACCATAGTCAACGGACCTATTACGGTCCATATTTCCTCCGCTTACTATAGTCAACGAGCCTATTATGGTCCACATTCCCTGACTTACCACAGTCGATGGACCTATTACAGTCCACAATTCCCTAACTTACTACAGTCAAAGGACCTATGATGGTCCACATTTCCCCGACTTATCATAAGTTAATGGGCCCATTACGGTCTGCATTTCCCCTACTTACCACAATCAATGGAGCTATCATGAAAGTTGATAGGAAAACATCACCGAACTAGCAACCTACCAGGAGTGCTATTAGACCAGTCACATTACGCTACGATGAAAAGTTCTTAGATCATCACAAAGATCCACATCAAGAAGCGCCAACCACGATAGGTCAGGTATCGTCTCTAAACCCCACTACACTTTCAATCATGAGATCATACTAATCACATAATCAGCAGTGATCCCATGAGGGGCAGCCTATGCGTTTGGGATTTTGATCCCCACTCACAAGTTTGATGATGAAGCTGTAATTTATATTCCTCTGCTAGTCTTTCACTTTGACAGGGTCTCGGAGGTCCTCGAGAGAAGCATTCTTCGTTTCTTTCAAGCTCCAAGCAGTTCTTTTTAACTCAGATTGGTTAAGAATAGGATAAAATTAAATCTAATACCCATACTGATGTGATAACATTTGTATTGGCATTAGCAACGTCGATGTCAGCATAGCAATAAAAACACTGATATTGCAATCATAACTAAAAATAGGTATGGTTTAAGCCAAAGTTTGTTCGAAAAAGGCAATAGTCACACCGATATTGATCATGTCGATACCAATGTCGCTAAGTCAGGAGCAGCAAGATGCAGAATTTCAGGAATAATGGGTACAATAGTTCTCCAGGGCCCTTGTACCCTTAGTTAACCTCTCTAGTGAGCTGAACATTGTAGAGTGGCTGGAGAGGGTCACCTTCCCTTAGATTGGGGGGTGAAAAGTGAAAATGTGGGTAAATCATGATGAGATTTTGAATTTGGATTGAAGGGAGCTCTCCTACATAAGGAGGCTCACATTCAAATAAAAGGAAGGGGATAGAGAGAAAGAGGAACTCATTTTTCTAAAGAAGAAATCAGAAACAAATGAGCTTTATTAATTCCAAAAGGTTAAGTTGCATTAGTGTGTGTATTAAGCTAATATTAAGGTTCAATCACTAAGTTTAACTAGTAACATTTTGTTTAAGAGAGTAAAGGGAAGTTCATAAGAAGGGTATGAACTTAGGAGTTCTGGGATTTTTCTAGGCAATCTCGAGGTTTAAATTCACCAAAAATCAAAAGTTAAAAAAAATCATATCTTTAGCTCGTGCCACTTTGGGCCATCTTTGCTAAGTTTTAATTCAATAGAACTTAGTGGAGGGGTCATTTATTCAATCTCTGGATCCATAAGGGTCCATGTGTCTTCAACTGGGGAGTAAAACTTTTCCCACATCTGGTTTTTTCCTATTCCGATTCACTAACTCACACTGAGAAAGAAACAAGGTGGGCTTCTTGGAGGAGCTTCATGCATATCGAAGAAGTGGATTCTCGACTACGGTGTGAGCCTCTAAGTTCCTAGAGTTGTGTCTCATGCTATTTGATGTTTTGATGTTGTTTTGAGAGTGTTTAAGTGTTTGTGGTTTTCCTTTTATATTCTAGAAAATTCAAGCAATGCTGATGTCGACATTACGTTGCAACGTTGGTGTCGGTGTAACAATGCTGACACCGACATTGCAACATCGACGTTGGTGTTACCTTTATTTTCCAAAACATTATTTCACATATTATGCACTAATGATGGGTAGTTAATTGAAACTGATATATTTACATGAACATATTGAGATTAGTAGAATATTTATGTGTTATGTTAGTCTTTTGGATTTATTCCGAGGGAAATCAATATTTAAACCACGGTTTCCTTTTAACCGAGATAAAATTATTACCATGTCCAAATTCCCCCAGAATTTGTACAAAAGAAAAGCATCTATGTTCATGGGCCTATAATTGTTTACGATTTCCATTTATTTGTCAAAAATAAGTTTCGACTAGGAAAACCCACTAAGGGAACCCCCCATTCCTGGATATCCGACCTGACCAAATTCACATGCGGCATTTTCATTAATAAAATGATCAATATACTTGTATAAAAATGGATCATTTTTAGCGAAAATCACGAGCCTTCATCGGCACTTTTTATTTAACTCGACCATTCGGTCTTCCAAATATTCAAACTGAACATATTTGGTGCATTGGCGCATACTTGTGTTGTGAAAATATATTGTTCTAACCTTTTTAGATGTAGGTAGATTAGGTTAGATGTATGTTAGGATTTAATTTCCTTCGGGTATCACACTTCAATAAAAAAAAACATGTATTTGATAAATTGGTTGTATAATAGGATATGGATGTATTCGTTTACCTAGATCTCATGTATTTTTGGCAATTTGTATTCCCCATCCCCAAAATATGTAAATAATCCCCCCTAGACTAGGAGCGTTTACTTTTCGCACGTATTTATTGATTTCTGAATGCATGCTAAATATAACTAGAAAACGATTTCGAACTGGATATTATAATATTGGAAAATGGTAGCCAAATTCCTAATATAACTTAAACAACGACGAAATAAGTAACTCATCCGGACTTGAATCTCTATATTACGGTATCATTTAGGCTTAATGGATCTAGGTTGTACCAAATTTCCCGGAAGAGCTACTCCGGGTGGTGACTCTGTATAACGTAGGCTAGAGGTTTAGGCCTCGAGTCTTTGGAATCCTTTCCACAACCATAACAACACTTTTTTAAAACCCCACGCCCCATCTCATAGGGTCGGCGCCTCGCGACGACCTCGTGGGTAGAACATCATCCGCTCACACATGCCTTTCCCTTTGGTGTGGCAATCCCTTAGAGTAGTCGGACAACACTCCATTACCACAAGCCTCCAAACTAGGATGGCCTCTATGACTGGTCCACACAGACCCCATAGACCAAAACCTCATGTAGAGGAAGAAGTTGATAGTTAACAAGCAACTACTAGACCACTCGTAGACCAACCTGAAAATATAACTATGAAGGCTCTTTCAAAAATAGGATTAAGCCTTCAAAAGAATTCTTATGAAAGCGAAGAAACTCGTGGAGGATCTCACAAATGCTCACGAAGAAAAGAAGTCAAAACTCTGAAGGAAAGGCTCAGTTGAAGTACGGAATAAGAGGAGGAGGAGCTCCTATTTATAGGAGAAGGGGAGCATCAAATGCTCCCCATGTAGCAATTTGGGATGGTATTTCCCATCCCACATCACACGGGCTACCCACGGAGCTCCATGCTTCGCCAATATGACTCACATGCACATATCCCACTTATATGGGCTATGTGTGCTATGCAAGGCAAACCCGTGGGCTTACTGGTCCTCCCCGTAAGCCCGGCTTGCGAGTTATACTGGTGGTCCAGCAATGTAAGCCCAATGCAAGAGATGCCTAAAGCTTACGGGCCTGTAACCCACTACATATGCTAGCACATGCCGACGGTCCACGAACACCCTTCTAGTGCTTCCGTGGCTACCATGCAAGCCCCATCCATGAACAACCTAAGTTCGTAGGGCCCACTCACAGAATCGAAAAATTTCCTTTTTCTCCACATAAATTTCCCCAATTCCTCTTTTAATTATTATTTCGTTTAACCCAATAATTTATCCAACGAGTTTGACTTTCCCTTATATAATTAGTATAGACCACGTCTATAAGTTCTTTACTTAGTCCTGTAAAGACCTAATGTGTGTGACCTCATAGGATCCTGAAGTACAGAGCTGCTAGAGGTTAACCTAAACTTGGCTTCCCATCTGGGAACCTTTAGGCTTAGTGTTTTAGACTGATATTAATCCTAATAACTTTAGACAATCAAATAGGCTTTCTAGCAAAGGCGTGTGATCTCTCAATACTTGAAATATCATGTAACTATGACTTGATCCAATTTCGCAATAGTAACTAGTACAATACAGTCCTTCCATCAAGTTAAGTACCGATTAATTTACTCAGGTTTGATTAAGTGTTAGCTCATGTAATAGCCGTGGCTATCCTAGAATTAAACTTTTTCACGAAGAACACCACTCACCTTTATGTATCAAGATTGACTAGAAACCCGTTCTATCAATCTCATACTTTGATCAGAGGTTTATGAGTGTGTCACTTTAATAAGAGACCTTAAGGTACAAATCTCATTATATCACTATATCAGGAATGATGGATCCCATCTTGACTACTTGGTTTACCAATTAATAATTATCACTATATCATAATCACCCATATTATCCTGATCACCAGGGTATGAATAAGTATGATCCAAAGTATAGCAATTCCCATACAAGGTAACCAATATCTTAGATACAAGGATATTTGTACTATTACTACAGTAAGACATGATACCAACACATGGATATAGTTATTTATGAGAGTGTGTCTTATAGCTATCTAGAATGTATTACCCGAATAGATTCATGTGTTATCTCATGCTACCACCTTCTGCTCATGAGATCGGCTGCTTGGATCTAACCCAAGGAGTAAGCCTATGCATGCTAGTTTATCTGCTTCATTTATGTCCAGTCTCAACGAAACTATGACTTGAGATATTTAGACTTTTCATAGTAACACGTGTGTGTAGTTCTCACACCACATAGCTCCCCCCATGTCCTCGCACTTTCACACTATGAAATAGTCACAAACTTTGTCTTATTATATCAATGAACATATACATATACTTAATAACTTATATATAATACATGAGAAATACATAACTTAGAAACAATCATCAATATATAACAAAGATGCCTTATTATTATTTATAAACAATAATCTGAAATTGTTTTTACATTAGTGACTAATAAAGACATATTATCCTAATTACCTCTAAGGCATACATCATGTTGTCTCTCTTTCTTCTTTGGTAAAGATTTCTTCCCCTTTTTAGAATAGCGAGTTTGGTTACTCAAAGCTTGACTGTTGGTTGGAGGAGGAAACCATTCTTTCTTTAAAGCTACTAGCTCAGCAGTCAACTCATATAATTTCTTAGTGAGCTTGATGTTACGACCTTCATGATACTCAACTTTTACTTGAAGAAAGCGGATATCAAGGGATAATGAAGCAATAGTGTCTTCCTAATCCTCACTTCTCCTCACTAGATCCTTGATGTTCTTTACCGACTTGTTAGTTAGCTTCATAACAGCAAAAAGTACCTAGGTGAACTCTTCAATTGACAAAGGGATTTCAAAATATACCCCATCTTGGGTGTTCTTCCCTTTTCTTCTCTCAGCATTTGAGTCAGCAATAGAATGATTTCCATTTGAAGCTGATGCTGAGCTCTTACCCTTCTCTCCATCAATCGCCATTAAGCAGAGGTTGGCGAAATCGTTGCTTCTTCATCAAATGATGAAGATTGTTTTGAATCGCTCTATCTGGAAATAAGTACCTCATTTTTCTACACAAAATTCTTCTTGAATATGTTATTTTTTAATTTAGAACAGAATGATTGGATATGACCTTTCTCTCCCCATAATCAAAGCACTTAATGTCTTTGTTGTACTCTTTCTTTTGTCCTTCCTCAACTCCATGCCTGTACTCTTGTTGGGAAACTTCTTCTTATTGAATTTCCCCTTCTTCTTCATGAAGTTCTTGAATCTTCTGGTGCAAAGCGTAATCTACTCATCTGAATCATCACTTGCACTTTCATCAGATGAGTTAGCTTTTAGGATAATAGCTTTTCCCTCCTTCTCCTTGAGTTTGTTCTTCTTAGAGTCATCATCATATTTTCTCAAGGACATTTCTTGAGCCAGCAAGGTGCCTATTAGCTCATCATAGCTATAGGTCTTCCAATCATGAGCCTCCTCGATCATGCTCTTCTTTGCATCCCACTCATTAGTGAGGATTATAAGTATCTTCTTCACCATCTCTTCCTCGGTGAAGTCCTTGCCTAGCCACTTGAGTTTATTAATGATATTAATGAACTTGATATTCATGGATTGAATACCTTCATTGACATCCATCTAGAATAGCTCATATTCCTAGAGAATAAGATTGATCTTTGACTCCTTCACTTTGTCAGTCCCCTCATAGGTGACTTCCAGCTTCCTCCATACCTCCGGTGCTGCCTCATTGGTGTCCATTTGGAATAGCTCATATTCCTAGAGAATAAGATTGATATTTGACTCCTTCACTTTGTTAGTCCCCTCATAGGTGACTTCCAACTTCCTCCATATCTCCTGTACTGCCACACACCCTGAAACCTTGTTGAAATCTAACATATCTAGTGCATAATGTAAGTAATTGGTGGCTGCTACATTCTCCTTACGGAACCTTAGATCATCATCATCATAATTTTCTAGATCTATTGGAACACATTCCCCATTCTTAATAATAGTAGAAATCCGAAGTTCTAACTCAATCGCTAGCTATGCTTACATGCTTTGTGATTGTATGAAGTTTTTCATTCTATTTTTCCAAAACTTATAATGATGATCATTTAAGAGTGGAGGCCTAGTAAAAGATATTCCTTCTTTAAGGAGTGTAATCTATCCAAGACTGGAACTATAGGAGAGATTATTAAAATCCATCGGATCTTTTACTCGAGATAATTAGTCTTTAAGTTGAGCACTTGCTCTGATACCACTTGTTGGTTTGTGTTAGCCTTAATAATCATGTAAAGGTAGGACAATGGAGATTAACTTGTTATTTTAGATTTTAAAATTGATTGACAAGTTATTTTTTAAATGCGTGTTGAGTGAACTAAGCTGAGTGCAGTTTTGGTGTAAAATTGTAAACTACTCAGCTTAGGCTGACTTAATTTACCTTCATGATGTGCTGAGTAATCTTACTCAGCTCAGAATAGTTTTCAAGCAGTTAAACAGAGAAATGATGTATGAGTGTAAACACTGTTAAGGTAATAAAAGATAGTTAAGGATACAAAACACCTGAGATTTTATCCTGGTTCGGCCTCTAGCCTACCTCTAGTCCTTGGATTCTTTTCCGAGCTTTAATACACTAGTGTTTCTTTCCTTCAATAGGTGGAGAAACCTTTACAGTGGGTAGGCTGATTACAAAAAACACCTTCCATTCTAACTACCACTCAATACTCAATTTGAGTACCCTTCCCAAATTGACTCGATCAGATTTTTGATAAAATGAAGAACAGAGAATTTCATCTTATAAAAGCATTGAATCCTTTACAATGAAATAACTTAGCTAAGATTCTAAGCACATTTGACTTCTCTCTAAAAAATTGATTAGAACTGGTTGTTTGCTTTTATCTTTCTTGAAATAGAAATTCGAACGGTGGGATTACTTTAGCAAAGATTCAGCTCTAGGAAGTTCAAGGTGATTCACCAAGTTGTAAACATCTACTCCAAGCTTTATTTATAGATGTAGAGGGCCAGGTTGTAAACTTCTCATTTAACTTGATCTTAAAATCTCTTCTTTTCACAGCTTTTAAATATGCCTGTTTAAAACAGAATTTAGGACGTTTAGAGACAACGATTTCGAATGTTAAGGTGCGAGATTAATTCATTAATCTTCAACTCATCAATAACTCAAATATATTCAAGAAAATTTGATTGAGAGAGGAGCGCGAGATGCGATATAGAGATTTGCAGTTGGTTACTTTGCTAACGTTGCAGAATTTCGAGGAGACACTAAAAAATGGCTCATATCAGAAGATACCTTTTAACTTGGACGTTAGTGAGGTATCTCCAACATTCGGTACTGACACCTTTTGGTTGTGAGTATAATATGAATATTCTATCTTCACAAAAAAGGATAAAAGTACAATTGCCATAATATACGTACGTGTCTCAAGTTACTCAGTTTTTCAATAAGTAAAAGCTACGTAGCTCAAGCTGATTTATATTGCATAACTATGAAGTACACATCAAATTAGCTTTTCCTTCTCTAAGCCATAACTTAATTAAGTTTAAGCAAAACTGAGTTATTTTCCTCAAAACAAACTCAAGTTAAAATTACTTAATCAAGAGTCTACTTAGTACTTAACTAATTTCACTATCTTAATTAATTTTTATTTTCAAAACTTTATGTACTATGAAGTACTATTAACTTGGGTTCACCAGACATCCTTATGAATCATATTATGGACCAAAGCCATCATGGCCTACTGGTATGTTGCGCTAGCATTTTTTAAACCAAATGGCATGACTTTGTAGCAGTAACATCCCATTCAGTTATTAAAACCATTTTGCCCTTATGAAAAATGTCCATGAGAATCTGTTATAGCCCGAGAAGCTGTCCATGAAAGAGTACATTACGACTTGGCTATGTTGTCCACTGCAACATCAATGTGAGGAAATGGGAAGTCATCCTTAGGCGACGCCTTATTCAAATCTCTGAAATCCACACAGACCTGTAATTTCCCATCCTTCTTAGCCATAAGGATTTGGCTTCTAACTACTTTAACACTTTTTCCTTAACCATATCGGCTCGCTAGGGACACAATCAATGAAACCTTTGCTTCATTGGACTGAATTTCAGATCGGTCAGAATTTGATTCTCTACAATCTCCCTATTACGACTAGGAAAAAGTGCTCACATGATTCCTAAGCACATTTTCAATCTCCCTTTTTTCCAAGGTTTAAAATATCGGATATAGTTACCAATTTAAACAATTCATTTGTACCCAAGTTAATTTCATGTAAAGACATATCATGTATGCTAAAAATGCTGTATAGACTCATATGAATGCATGGCACCATTAGGTGAAACATCAAACAAGTAAGAAAATTCTAGATGTATAGGGTCTTCCTTAGTAATGGCAGTTGCAGTTGCAAAAGGAGCGACATAGGCATGGATGATCAAAGTAGAAGTGGTGATCTTGATTGAAGGATCAACTTGAGGGGGATAGATGATAGGAGTAGGGACCATCAAGATGTTGTGAGTAGAGGTAGTGAGGGTGATAGTAACAGAAACGGTTTCCATGGTAGCAGAGGTGTGGATGACCAGAGCAGGATTAATAGTGAAGATAGCGGCAACATCAACATTGCTTGAGGTGGACCCTTCAAACCCCATATGAGACTAGCCCTTATGATTTACAAGTTCAGATTTCCCCTTGTGTAGCATTTGGTCACAGTTATGCAGATAGACCATTTAGTAGGCTTCTTGTTCTCATTGTGTTTGTAATGAGCAGCAAAATCCAATCCTACTCAATGTATGAGGAACTTAGGCTCTTTAGCTCCTAAAGTACCCTGATGATATTTGCCTAAGTTTTCTTGGGGGCATAGCCATTGCGCTGTATCATCTTGCCCTCATTAAGGTGGAATTGATCATACTCAGCAAATACCTTCTTTTTAACATGGGAAGCAAGTTGTCGATAGTGTTCAGCTTCAAAGTAGGAGCCTAAAACTTCTCTTCCTTGATGAACATTCTAATATCCCTAAGTAGGGTTTCACAATAAGTCATGTGATGGCCCACCACCACATGATAAACGTAGAAGTTCTTCCATTTATTAGCATTCGGTTGGGCAAATGACTTCAAGTTGTCCATGATCCTAAACTCTCTATACTTAGCAAAGATTTGAGTTAAAGGTACTATATAAGGGGAGATACCCAATATATCTTCTTTTGAAGTTCTGAAAATGCTCACATCAACAAGCTTTGTAATTTAGATCGTACCTTGTTTTCTTTTTGGAAAAGAGGCAGATTCGCCCCTTTTGTAATCTTCGTGTACCCCATCCTTCCATGGTTAAGGTTGGAGGTTTACTCAATACCGAAAACTCTTTACAACTTACCTACCTTGGCAATCACATCATTGTAGCTGGAATACTCATTAATCCCCGAGCATACATTGTAGAATGGAAGTGCTCCATCAAGTAACTTCGTAAGCATCTATGAGAAATCAAGTCTATCCTTTAGGGGGACTTGTACAACCATCCAACTTTCATATTGGGACTTGAAAAGCTCTTCTTTCCTTTGTTTGACATATTCTATATTTTGCATCATAGTTTGATAATTCTTAATGTGTGAGCAAGGATCGCCCACTCCTTTATATTGCAAAAGAACTGGAATCAAAATGGGAGTCTACCTAAACAAAAGACTCCCTATGTAAGGCACCCACATCTATGGGCTTTCTGCTCATGCATCCTACGCAGCCTATATGTGGGTTGCGCACTTGCACAAATTGTGCAAACTAAAGCCTGTGTGCTAGCTCCTTTTGCAAGCCCTCTAGGCTACACACTTGCGCAGCCCGCATACGAGACAAGCAGGCTTCTAAGAAGACTGTATATGTTGCCTATGATGCCTAGCACAGTGATGCCTTATCTCACATGTGGGCCTGCACAAGTGCTACATTTACGTAGGCTAACTTGCATGCTACTTGCAGTATAAAGTACTCGGGACCCCGCTTTGCCTTTTCTAATTTACATTATTCCCTTTCATTATTTTTTATCCAACCAGTAAATAGTCCAACCATTTTTATCTTGTATTTTAGACCTCATATAATGGTTCATTTCTTAGCTCGGTAAATACTCAAAGTGTGTGACCTTATGATCCCAAAATATCGAGTCGCTAAAGATTAAACCAATCTAACTTATATCTAAGGAATTGACTTGCTCGGAGTACCAAACCATAGTGGACTCTGATGTCTTTCATCCATCATAGATAGCTCTTTTGCAAGGGTATATGATCCCCGATATTCAGAACATCACATATGATTACTTGATCCTGGTTGTGCTATAGTATCAATACAATTTTACTCCCCCACTATGGTTAAGTATCACCTATTTCTTGGGCTCCGGTAAAGTGTTAGCCCACTAATAAGCCAATGAGGTTATCTTAGTAGTTTATTCTTACTACCAAAGTACACTACTCAACAATATATATGTGTTGACTAGGTTCCCATCCTATCAAGATATTACTTTAATTAGAGGTTTCCGAGAGCGCTACTTCTAACAAGTGACCAAGTTACTGCAGGTTAATCTATACGAGTAATGAACATGCAAACTTGCATGGAAGAATTTCAAATTTTAAAATTAACCTAAAAGGAACTCCTAAGCATGGAATGACAGATACAATCTTAATTGAAACTTTTTATATATGCAGTAGGTCTATAGACACTTCATAAAAGAGACTTAGCATCTAAGTATAAAGCATTACCAATTGATGTGTGCCTTCCCTTGCGGTAGCGGAGCGATCCCTTAGACCAATTGGATAGAACTCCTTTAGCACTAGACTCAAAAAATTAGTAGTCTACACTAACCCCACTAACCAAAACCTCCTTTAGAGGGAGAACTTATTTGTTAACAAGTGGCTACTAGACCACTTGTAGACCAACCCGGAAATAACTGCAAAGGCTCTTTTCTAAAATAGGAATAAGCCTTCAAAAGAATCTCTACAATAAAAGAGAAACTTGGGAGGATCTCAAAACAATTCACTAGAAAAGAGTAAAGTTCAAAAAAGAAAGTTGAATTGAAGTGCATTTGAAAGGATGAGGAGCACCTTATATAGGGGGAAGGAGAACAAAATTGCTTCCCATTTAGCAATATGGGATAGGGATTTCCCCATCCTACACACGGGTTGACCACGCAAAGACCTAGGCTCCACAGGTCAACCCGCACACATAGCCCACTTATTCAAGCTATGCATGCCTCACAAAGCAAGCCAAATTGAGCTTGCCTAGTCACACAGCCCCACTTGCAAGTGTGCTGGTGGGCTTGTAACCCACTAGCATGCGCTAGCGCATGCTGGCAGCCCACGAGCACTTTCTCAATGCTTGCGTGGCAGCTTGGCAGGCCCCTCCCCATGAACAACCCATGTTCACGGGCTCACTTGCAACAGGAAAAATCCCTTGCTACACTTATTGCACATTTGTCCCTAGTCCCTCTTTCAAATAGTTAATTGGTTCGACCATTTAATGGTGCATCCAAATAAACTTGCCTATCCTCTTATTCTCGGTATAAACCCCATCCATTAGTTCTTTATTTGGTCCAATGAAGTCCAATGTGTGTGACCTCATAGGATCCCGAAGTATAGAGCCACTAAAGGTTAACCTAAACTTAGTTTTCCATCCAGGAACCTTTAGGCTCAGTGTTTTAGACCAATATAAAACTCAATGACTCTGGATTATCAAATGGGCTTTCTAGCAAAGGTATACGATTCCCCAATACTCCGAACATAACATGCTTATGACTTAATCGGGTCTGTAGCAGTAACCAATACAATACACTCCTTCCATCAAGTTAAGAACCATATGGATTACTGAGCTCAAATAAAATGTTAGCTCATGTAATGGTCGTAGCTATCCTAAAGTAGACTTGTTCACAAAGAACACCACTTACCTTTATGTATTGAGATTGACTAAAAACTTATTCCATCAATCTCATACTCAAATTAGAGGTTTATGAGTGTGTCACTTCAACAAAAGATCTTAAGGTACAATTCCCATTATAACACTATATCAAGAGTGATGGATTACATCTTGACTACTCGGCTTATCAATAAATGGTCATCACTATACCTGTAATCATTCGTATCATTCTAAAAACAAGGTATGCATGAGTGTGACCCAAAGTATATAAACTTCCACATAGTATCTAGTATGTCTTGAATAAGGATACTCGTACTACTACTGTAATAAGACGTGACACCAACTAATGGATATAGTTATTTCTTGTAAAACATGATGCATGCCCTGGAAGAAATTACAGTGATATATCTTTATAAGCTATAATGTACAAACAGTTTCGAACTATTATTAATAATAATTAAGGCATCTTTGTTTATTATCAGTGCTTTCAATTTATTTATGCATCTCACTGGTATCATATATGTATAGTATTAAATATATATATATGCGCATTGATAAGACAAAGTCCATGACTAATTCATAGCATATAAGTGTGAGAACATAGTGGGAGCTCTGTGGTGTGAGAACTGACGTGTTACTATGAATAGTCTAAATATCCTTAGTTATAGTTTCATTAAGACTGGGCATCAATGGAGCAGACAAACTAGCATGTGTAACCTTACTTCTTAGACTAGATCTAAGCAGCCGATCTCACAAGCTGAAGGTTGTACCTTGAGTTAACACATGAATGTATTCGGGTAATACATTGGAGACTGCTATAAGACAAACACTCAAAAATAACTATATCCATGTGTTGGTGTCATGTCTTATTGTAGTAGAAGTACAAGTAATATCAAACCTGAGATACTAGTTACCTTTGTAGGAGTTACTATACTTTGGGCCATAATTAATCATACCTTGGTGATTAGGATGATATGGGTGATTACGGGTATAGCGATGATTACTCATTAGAAAAGTTAAATAGTTAAGATGGGATCCGTTGCTCCTGATATAGAGATATAATGGAAGTTTTACCTTATGGCCTCTC
>CATIWQ010492294.1:0-13257 GCA_949673415.1 Euphorbia schlechtendalii
ATATATTACCCTAATTGCCTCTATACTTTAATCAAGCCAATCAAGATACATTATACTTTTAGGTGGGTGGTAATCATGGTATAACAACCTTTACGAATATTAATTAAGTTCAACTAATGTATAACCAAGAATACCAGGGTATATCGGGTGGGCTATGCAAATGTTAAAAGAAAACCTTCCATACACACACATGCATACTTCCTTTGAAGCGCAATATTCATAAATGCAACATTTCATCTAAACCAACCTTCGATATTTCGTCTATTTTTTAAAAATCAGTATTTTTAAAATATTAGTCCCTAACAAAGTTGCCACTATGAGTGGACAACATTTTTGGCGAGTGACACGATGTGTTGGTGCGGGCTCCTTGGTTTTTATGCGAGAGATGCATCGATGATTTCCCACGATGGGTGCTTGTTATAATAAGGAAAAAAATAATAATAACGATCATGATGAAGGGGTAGATAATCCTAGCATAATAATATTTTAAAAAATTTCTTACTTCAGCAAAACCTAGCTACTTTTAGGGGCGTACTCCTTGTAAAAATAAGAATGTATATTTATGAATGTTGAAAAAGACAATGACCTTCAATGTACCTTTCTTTCATTCGAGGTTGTACTAGGGACTCGATACCGATTAGGACTGGTGGATATTTAGGCAGGGGTTTGGCAAAACTATGGCTACAGGACTTTTTAGTGGATTAGAATTGAGTATTTTGAGCAGAACCTCGGTAATATGCTAATTGTAAGGTTTGAAATTTCACATAACTTTAGCTAAATGATAGTAATAAAACTTCAAAATTGATTATGTTTTGCATGGATTCTCGATAATGTGGGGATGACAAGGCTTTTCTTTGGTAATATTTTGGTAGGGTTTTAGTAGTCTTGTGGATAAATGTAGGCTAAAGGGTGAAAAATTATACTAGGTATTGTTAGGGTTTTCAAAAAGGATTTGAAGTGATTTGAAAGTGTTTCAGAAATGGTTTTTTCTTAGAGATTTCAAAAACTGAGCATAACCTTTGATTAAAGATTTTTCACTATACTAATTTTCGTAGATGGCTTATTTATTTATAAGGAATATACACTAGTCGATCGGCTCATGTTGATATCATTCGATCGATTAATGTTCGTAGGTAGGATTGCTTTGTCATAAGGGTTTCTTTTGGTGGTGATACGTGTACCAGCCGATTAATTGATATTAAGCGATGGGTAGTCGATCGACTGATTCTAATGGATGGTAAGTCATTTTTTGGGATTCGAAAACTGTGCCATATGTATTAGTTGATCGACTAATATTAAGCGATTAGTAGTTGATCGACTGATGCTGAGCTATTAGGGTTTCGGGAATTTTTACTAGTTGATTGACTAATATGGGGGGTCAATGAGTCGATTGACTAATCTAAATTTGAGTTGATCGACTAATGTTTGTTCTCAGATTCTTTTGCTCTTATATGTCTTATGTTAGACATGTTTCCTAGATTTCGATCTAAAGTTGTGTTGGATCTCAATACTTACAGAAAAGATATCAATTCATCATCATGCCAGATAGATCATGCTTAAAGCAGTGTGTCTATCTAAGGCAATATCCACTATCCTAACCATTACTGTAACTAGTAGTGTAGTTGTGACCAAATTTGGAGCCATCCTTAGAGGAAGCCAAGCTTGAATTTGTAATTTTTGTCAGTTTAAGCAATGAACAAAATAACCAATTCTTTAATTTTGGTCAGGAGTAGAATAAATTGAGAAAGGACACCCTTTTAGGGTTCAAGATTCTCTTCAACTCAATGACTCAGCAAGAAAAGGGCTTAGAGTATCAAATCAATTCCACCATCAAATTGGCAAAGATAAGGATGAATGCAATAGAGAAAATTGATCTTCAACTTGAAAATGTAGTCAATCTACCTGAGTTAGTTGGGATGGTAGTGGAATTGGAGATGAGAGAAATCCTTAAAGAGTAATCTAGCATTGTAACAGAACATACTATCAAGGATGCAAAGGATGAGATTTTGGAGAAGATTTGGAATCTATCTCTTAAGGAGATTAGAGAAGATGTCATTCATAGAGATGAACCACCACTATATATCAAGATCAACTCCATTCACAATAGTTTAGAAGAGTTCATGAAAGATTATGTGGAGGATACCGGACTATTAAGGGAAACTACTAATGCTTATGCTACATTGTGTCTCAAGGTTAACATGATCTTGGAGTTTTTGAAGGAGGAGATGCTGGATGAAGATTTTCTTACTATGCTTAGGATTATTCATCATCTTTGCCAACAAATGTGTGTAAAAGGAATGAGTTGTGAATGCCTTAAAGTGAGATTCATGAAGGAATTTGAAGCTCAAGGTTGTATCATTGATGAAGGCAAAGAGGAGCTGAATATAAGGATTGATCCTGATGTCTCTAAAACATGCACAAACTTTTAGTTTACCATAAATGCCATTAATGAAGATTATAAAGATATTGTGCAAGATGCAAAGGCAAAGGGTAGAGATAGAAGCTCTAAATGAAGAACAAAATTTTATAGAAAAGAAGCTACAACCTTAGTCCAAAACCATTCCTCAACAACAGCATCAACAATCTAAGGCAAAGAGTAAGCTCTTTATGGAATCCCTCCTCCTAAGATAGACCAAAATGAGCTTAATAGAAGAAGACAAAAAGAAAAGCAGATCCTCCTATGAAGATCAATCCTCCCCATAACTCAAGCCAGTGTTACCAAAGATAGGCGTGTATTTAGTTGTAGACTTGTAATCTCTTAAGCTTTAATATATTAGCTCAGTATAGGAATTTTGTACTTGGACTATTCTAATTATCAATGAAAAGATTATAAGTGTTTTTCAAATAAAGTTAAAACCTCTTTATTTTAATATAGTTGTAATATATTTCTTCTAACGTTATTATAGAAAAAAAGCAAAACTTCGATGTTGATTGATTAAGGACTTTAACCTAAGTATGGGGGAGCTCAACAAAGCCTCAACAGTTCACTCAGCATGGGTGAGTCTTCTAAATATTTAGGTAACTCTATTTCATTTCTAACCTATTGAATTATAGCTTTCTATTGTATGTTTGCCATTGTTAAAAAATGGGATAATTTGTTGGACTTAGCTTAAAGATTGCTCAACAAATTTGAGTTAAAGTTTGTGAAGATGATAAACATGAAGGAAAGCAATTCATAAATTAATATTATAGTCAACATCTTATATAGATTAATTAAGGTTAGCTAAGTTTAGTTTAAACTATGTGTAATGACTTAACCACACTCATGATATTTATGTTGAATACTAGCTGCTGAGTTAATAACTCAGAATAGTGAGAATAGAAATAACTAAGCTTTCAGTTGTACTTTATCTTGTGCTTAGTTTTGAATATGTCATTTGTTATAACGTTCTGTTCTTGTAACTCTCCCTAAGGATAAAATATTTCTTAGTTAATTCTTTGCAAATCACAAAGATGATGTGATACTAAAAAAAGGAATAATCAAGTGGTCCCAAGAGAGAAAAGTTGTCAGAACAAAAATATTGGTCTGTCAACACTAAATTCCAAGATTCAACAATCATTCTCACCACATTTCGAAAAAAGTTACGCTACACTACCAAGCAATGGAATTCACATAGTAGTTCACGCCTAATTTCGTCAAAACATAATCAAGAGAAGATCAAAACGTGGTGAGAAAATCATTTCAATGATATAATCTTGAAGATTAACAAATTAATATTGCACATCAATAATTAGAAATCTCACTCACAATGGATTCAAATCTGTCTTCAATAGGAAGAATTTTGAAAACTGTACGAGAAGAGAAATTAGAGGATTAAACAAGTTGAAGTACAAATTTGCAATGGCTACCTCAGTATTCTCTCATAAATAGAATACTGAAGGCAATTTTCAAAATTGGTGAATGCACCTGAAATTTCTAAGTGCTAAATTTCTGTTAACAAATCCCAGGAAATAAGAAATTCCCAAATTAGAAGAATCACTTTGTTCTTTGCTAAATCAATCAGATCACAGAAAAGATTTATTAGATCTTTTGTAAAAGGGAACAACGTATTATAAGTTGTTCTCCTAGAATGAATCTTTAACTCTCTGAGTGATAGTAGAATTGAGAAGGGTACTTAAATCTATTTAAAGGTAGAATAACTTGGAAGGTACTCTATTATAGGCTACCCATTGTGCTTCTCCACCTAGTTAAAGGAGTGCTAATAGTGGATTAAAAGTCAGAGAAAGTATCCGTGGCATGGGGTAGGCTAGAGGCTGAACAAAGATAAAATTCATTGTTTATATTTTCTTAACTCCATCTCTTCAATTACTCAATATAGAATTAGATTAGAACACATTCATCTTTTACTTGTATTTTATCTAAGCGTTTTAGTCAGCACTGCTAAGTTTATTCCAACTCAGAAAAGTCTGCCAAAATGAGATTTAGCTCAGTTTATGAGTTGGATTTTCCAAACCTTATTCGCTTAATCATTCATCATTTACAAGCAACTCAACACTTAGTGATATCAATTTAAAGAACATTAAAAATCGATCTAGAAATAGTTTATGACATTCAACCCCCTTATGTCCGTGTTATTAAATCTAACCGGGACCAACACAAGAATTTCCAATTAATTAAAGTTAATGAAACAAACATTATCAGTAGAGCATCTATCAGGTGACTTGTGTAAACATTGTGAGTTCAATCTTGCCATATATAGTTTCTTCCTTATTTCAACTTTGCTGATTGCCAAAGATAAATATCATGCTCTGTCACATCATAATTTCGATCATATAAAGCATCGCCTAATTCAATAGTATGTTCTAAAATCTAGTGTTTCTTGCATTAGCTTTGTTGCTTGTACAAAAAATTTTAGTATAATATCATGTTTCACACAACCAACTACAACAAGAGCATGTGATATGAATCTGCAAGTGATTCACGAACATTACGAGAAGCATCAAGCTGAAGAGGCTGAGTCGACATATAGATAATATTAAATTTTCAATTTGAACACCAACCTTGCATCTCCTGCTAATGGCATTCACCGGATCCTGAACCGGCAAGCCCTAAAGAAGAAGTGATAAGGCCAACAGGTTAAATTGGCAACTGATGGAGCTGGTTTATTAGTGATAATGACACCTAATAGTGAGATTATCACCTCCGTCATTACGACGGGTTTCTAAGCTTTTTCAGTGACCAATTTTTTATCTCCAAACATCAGAAATTAAATGATCTTGGCTTTGATTAAGCTCCTCCTGTGGCTAACTTTTTAATGAAATTATTATTCTTCTTACAAGCATCATATGTGTGACCTATGGTTTTTCAATGAAAAAACTATAGTAATTGATATTTCCTACTCATGATTATTTTAAATTTCTTTTGTAACTAATTTCTTTTGTATTTCCAAATGTGTATCATGTATCTAATTAATATTAAGATTCAAATTTAAGGTATGTTTGCAAACATTCTTTTTAAACGAATGGAATTCATTTTATTATATATCATTTATCGGTTTTATTTGTTGAAATGAATTGAATTCTTTTTCTTTGAGAAGAAAGTTTTCAAATGCATCATAAACTTTTCTATTTAAAATGAACAATACAATTTTTGTTCAATACTAAATTTTGTGAATGTCGATATGAAGGCCATGTTCTTTTGAATTTCTAATATGTTCAATTCAGTTTAGCTCTACATTGTTATAAATTTACATTCATTCAGCTTTCACAAATTTAAAAGAATAACATCTTAGTAAATGTAGTAAACATATATAGAGGAATTACAGAAGCACTAAATTCAAGTATTCCAAATATTCACAAGCATAAGACCGTTGCTTTAGTAGAAATAAGAGTTTTCATTTGCTGTTATTGCAGAACATGTCCTCTTTTAAACCCCTTCACATTTTATCAAATCGTTCTTACATATACGTGTACTCTTTTAAGGTGCAATCTACTTTTTTTATAAAGTTATTGTTATCATTAAATTAATAATTATAAATGGTAAAGTATGGTAACTTTGTCAAAATCAAAGTAACCATAGAATTTCTCCTCTTGTAATTTATTATGCCTCAACAATATTAACAATTTATTGTATGCATTTATACATTTGGATCAGAAGGATTGATATTTGTTGAACAATGGCGGAAATCAAAGAAAACTAAAATAAAGAGAGATGAAAAGATGAAGAAGAGAGTGTTTCTCATTGATTAGTGTTGCGATTACAAAGATACAGCTTCACATAGTTTTGGACTATTGCATAACAAACTTTCCCTATCCAAACTGACCTCTAACCTAATGTATAGTGTTATAGAGAGATGAAAAGATGAAGAAGAGAGTGATTCTCATTGATTAATGTTGCCATTACAAAGATATAGCTTTATATAGCTATATAGAGTTTTAGACTATTGCATAACAAACGTTCCCTCCAAACTGACCTCTAACTTATGTATAGTGTTATACACTTAACTGAGCTAGTTGGTTGAATGTGGTTAACTTGATTGATATTTGTGAGGTATAAGTAAGGTATATTGGTTATTGTAACAACCCCCTTCACAAGGGACATTAGTTGACTTGTGAACAAGACTAAATAAACCTATCTTCTGTAAAGCTGGCAACATGTGATAAGAAGAAATTGGCTTTGTAAAATGATCATCAAGTTAGGAATGAGAGGGTGTATGTTTGACTAAAAGAAAACCATCATCAATGTGCGTTCGTACTGTATGACAATCATTTCTAGATGCTTTTTCCTTTCATGAAAAACAGGGTCTCTTGGTAATCACAATTGTAGTCCATTTATCACATTTAAGATGAATTGAAATTTGAGTTTTCTTCTTAAAATCTTACAACAAGGAACTAAATCATTTTGGTTCACAACAGGTGGTTCCCATACTTATGTACTCTGATTCAACAGAGGTGTGACTCATAATTGATTATTTCTTCATTTTCCAAGAAAATAATCATTTTCTCAAGAAAGTATAGTTGCTAGTTAAGGATTTTAGAGATAGTTTCAAACTTCTCTAATCAGCATCACAAAAAGCAGAAACATTGAAATCTGAGTGGCTTAGATAAAATAAGACATCACTCAAGGTTTCCTTGATGTATTTTAGCAAGTGAATTGCAGCTTGATAGTGATGATTACCTGGAGTTTGTATTAATTGGTAGAGTTGTTGAGTTATATAGGCGATATCAGGTCTAGTGAAACCAAGGTATAGCATACTTCCTTAAATTTTATTGTAAGATTCAAGGTCTTTAAGTTGTATGCCTTCCTATGTTAAGTCAATTCGAGTTGAGTAAGGACTAGATACTAGATTTGAATTAAGAAGATCCGCATCAGAGAAGATGTCTTAAGCATTATTAGCTTGAGTCAAAGTGATCCCCTGATTAGTTCTTGAAATTTCAATTCCAAGAAAGTAAGAAGCTACTTCCATATCCTTTATTGTTTACACATGTCATGTAAAAATCTTTCATTATTGTAATATCTCTTGCATTTGAACCAATGATAACAATGTAATCAACATATATCACTAAAGCCAAGAATGAAGTGTTTGTAGATTTAGTGAAAAGACAATGGTCATTTTTAGACCATTGGATACCAAAAGAAAGTAATTTTGTTGAGACCTCTTTGTTCCACTGTCATCCCACCTGCTTTAGCTCATAAAGAGATTTTATAAGTTTACACACCTGGTTTGGTAAAGCTTTTGGGTATCCTTAAGGTAGCTTGAGGTAAATTTCCTCATTTAAAAAACCATGGAGGTAAGCATTGTTTACATCAACCAAGTTTATTCTCATCTAGCGGCAGTAGCAATGGCCACTGGTAATTGAACTGTCACAACAAGAGCAATCGGTTTGAAGCTTTCACCATAGTCCATGTCATATTGTTGATCAAACTATTTCGTTACCAAGTGAGCTTTGAATTTGTTAACTTTCTAGAGAATGTGTATTTTAACCAATATACCCACTTAGATGCCAAATCCTTTTTTCCTAGTGGTAATGATGTCAAGTGTCAATTAGCATTTTTCTCAAATGTTTCAAGTTCTATATTCATAGCTTCATCCCATCTCTCATTTTTAGCAACTTCATTGTAGGTTAAGAGCTCTTTAAAGGATTGAACTTTGCTTAAAAAGGCTAGTTAATGGGTTGGGAAAAAATGGTTTGGAATATTGAGTTTGCATAAGTAGCGTAGTCTTTTAACGAAGATGGTTTATTACTTTGTCTGCTAAATGTTTTAATGGTGATAATTGGTTTTAAAGTTGAAGGTATTGGTGTAGGTGTGGTACTAGGTATAAGTGTAGAGGTAGTAGTTGGTATAGGTGTGGCTTTCGGTATAGGTGCAGGTGTAAATGGATGTATATTACTTGTGCAGGGACTGTAGTAGGAATGGAAATATTTGGTACATTTTGTTGGAAGGAGAAAATATCTTCTTGAAACTGAACATCTCTTAAGGTTAAGATTTGTCCTGTGGTTATCACTATTAACCTCTATCCTTTTTGGTCCGGAGAGAAACCTAGAAGTATTGTTATATATGCTGGTTAATTAAGACAGTTATTGAGCATGAAACATAGCAAGGTGGAATTTCAAAACTTAAAATTAACCTAAAGGATCTCCTAAGCATGCCATTATTGATATAATCTAAGTTAAAAAAATTCCATAGATGATGATAGTTTTATAAAACTTATAAAAAGAACCCTAGCATCTAAGTTTAGGATGTTATCAGTTAACGAGTGCTTCTCTTTCTCTTTTGGATGCGGCGCTCCCTTAGAGTAATTCGGCAGAACTTCGTTAACACGAGCCTCCAAACTAGGATAGCCTCTATGATTGATCAACATAGATCTTCACCAACCAAAAACTCGTAGAGGTAGAACCCGTTAGTAGATAGTAGTTGCTAGATCGCTCGAAGACCAACTCGAAAATATAAACTGAGAAGGCTCTCTTCAAATAGAAAGAGCCTTCTAAAGAAATTCTTCATTGTTTGGAGAAACTCGTGAAAGATCTCGCACAACTAACGAAAAAAGAGATGTCGAACTCAAAGAGAAAAGCTAAGCTGAAAATTTTTTGTGTGTGAAATAAAGAGAACTGGGGGCCTATATATATGGAAAAGAGGGAGTGTTAGACTCCCCCTAAAACTCAATGTGGGATGGGAATATTCCCATCCCATAGGTGGGTTAGATGCGTGGATCACTTGGACACACGGGCCAACCCGCGGCCTCTTATCATAAGGTAAGCCGTAGCGGGCTTTCCTTGTGCGGCAAGCCCAAGCTTGTGGGTTTGCGCGCAGCCCACACGCTACGAGCAAGCGCTACCTTAGCCAGTGCTTATGGGTTTGTAGCCCGCTAGCGCGTGGGCTTTCCCCACGCTCTAGCGTCCCATGAGCTTTTCAGCTCGCGAGGCAATTGCGTAGACCCCACTCCAAACATCCCGTGTTCGTTTGGGCCCACTCGCAATGGGAAAATTCCCTTACTCTTCTCCATTCATTTTTCCCTATTTTTCTCTTTATTTCCTTTAATTATAAATTTGGTCCAAACAATTATAATTCTTCTAACGAATTCGACAAACAAATATTTTCAACATAGACCTAGTCTATAGTTTCTATACTTAGTCTGGTAAAGACCCAAAGTGTGTGACCTCATAGGATCCCAAAGTATTGAGCCATTAGAGGTTAACCTAAACTTGGCATCTCATCTGGGGACCTTTAGGCTAAGTGTTCTAGACTGATAAGGAACCAGATAGCTCTAAACGATCAAATGGGCTTTCTTGCAAAGGTGTATGATCCTTCGACACTTGGAATGTCACATGCTTGTGACTTAATCCGGTTATATTGTAGTAACCAATACAACACACTCTTTCCATCAGGTTAAGTACATCTAGTTTATTGAGCTCGGATTAAGTGTCAACTCATATAATAGTCGTAGCTATCCTAGAATTACACTTATTTACGAAGAACACCACTTAGCCATTATGTATCAAGATTAACTAGAAACCTATTCTTCAATCTTATACTCTGATAAGAGATTTTTGAGTGTGTCACTTCAACAAGGGGCCCTAAGGTACATCTCCCATTATATTACTATATTAGGAGTGATAGATCCCATCTTGAATACTCAGCTTACCAACATATGATCATCACTATACTGGTAATCACCCGTATCATCCTGATCGCCAGGGTATGAATAAGTATAACCCAACGTATATTAAATCTTACACAAGGTAACTAATATCTCAGGTCTGAGGATACTTGTACTGTTATTATAATAAGATATGAAACCAACACATATATATATAGTTATTTCTGAGTGTATGTCTTATAGCGATCTCCAATGTATTACCCGAATACATTCATGTGTTAACTCAAGGTACAACCTTCAGCTCATGAGATCGGCTACTTGGATCTAATCCAAGGGGTAAGCTAACACATGCTAGTCTATCCTTCCAATGATGTCCAGTCTCAATGAAACTATGACTAGGAATATTTAGACTATTCATAGTAACATGTATGTGCAGTTCTCACGCTACATAGCTCCCACTATATCCTTGCACTTTTACGCTATGAAGTAGTCACGGACTTTATTTTATCAATCCTCATATATATAATACTATACATATATGATACCAGCGTGATACATAAATAAATTGAAAACACTAATAAGCAAAAAAGATGCCTTAATTATTATTAATAATAATCTGAAACCGTTTGTATATTATAGCTAATTAAGATATATCGCCTTAATTACCTCTAGGGCATACATCATCTACTTGCACTAGAGCCAATTAATCATGTGCTTCATGCCATACTTGTTAACATGCTGGTCATGTTTAACCTAATTCAATGGCTTAGTTAGTCCATCCACTAGATTATGATCCGTTGGGATATATTATAAATCTATATCTTTCCTAGCTGCTATCTCTTGAATGAGATGGTACTTTCTGAGTACATGTGTGTTTCTCTGATGAGACCATGGTTCCTTTGCCTGAGCAATAGCCATATTGTTATCGCAATAGATCACTAGACACCACACCGAGATCACCAATAAATCCCTTAAGCCAGACAACTTGCTTAGTCACTTCTGAAGCAGCTATATACTCAGATTCTGTGGTTGAATCAGTAGTCATATCCTATTTGAAACTTTTCCAAACAACTACCCCTCCATTTGACATAAACACATACCTCGACAAGTACTTATAACATCCCTGTTAGATTGAAATCTCGCGTCAATGTACCCCTCCAAAGAGAGATCACCTTCTCCATATACTAAAGGCATATCCTTAGTCCTACGTAGTACTTAAGGATTGTTTTAACTACCATTCGATGCTTCTCACCTAGGTCAAATTGAAATCTGCTCATGAAGCTCAATGCATGTGAGGCGACAAGCCGAGTGCATATTATAACATAAATGATAGATCCTATCGCTAAGGCATAGGTGTATTCCATTTATGCGTAGTCTCTCCTCTTGTGTTCTCGGACACTCAAATTTAGAAAGGTTAATCTCATGAGACATTGGGAGATAACCCTTTCTTGACTACTCAAGGTTAAATCTAACCAAAACCATGTCTATGTATGTACTTTGTGAAAGACCAAGCATCCTTCTAGATCTATCTTTGTAGATTTTTATACCAAGTATAAAAGCTGCTTCTACAAACGTCTTTCATGGAGAACTTCTTTAACAACCATGATTTAACTATTTGAACAAATATGTCATCGACATATAGTACAAGGAAAATGACCACACTCCCACTAGCCTTCTTATATACACAGGGCTCATTAGCGTTTGGCACAAACCAATTTCTTGGATTATCTTGTCAAACCTAATATTCCAACTCCTTCATGCTTTCTTAAGTCCATAAATGAACTTCTGAAACTTGCAAACCTTTGAGTCATCCTTGGATGTAAAACCCTAAGGTTGTGCCATATACACATCATTGTCCAGATTCTCATTAAGGAATGATGTTTTCACATTCAGCTACCAAATTTCATAATCGAAATGAGCGGCGATGGCAAGGAGTATCCTGATAGACTTCACCATGGACACCAGTGAAAAGGTTTCATCATAGTTAATGCCTTCTTTTTTACTGTAACCTTTTGCAACCAACCTTGACTTATAGGTAACTATGTTACCGTCCATGTCAGTTTTCTTCTTGAAAACCCACTTGCATCCTACAGGCCTAATCCCACATGGAGCATCAATCAAGCTCCAGACTTGATTTTTGTACATGGAGTCCATCTCTAACCTCATGGCTCCAAACCATTTGTCAGATTCTGAGCCTTCCATTATCTCCTTGTAAGTTTTGGGCTCACCATCTTCCATAAGGAAGAGATGTTTATCATCAGTGATGAGAAACCCGTATCACGCAAGAGAGATTGGAGCCCGACATGACCTACGCAATGTCAGTATTATAGTAGCCTGTTTCATGCTTACACTATCTTGAGTAACAAATATATGTATAATTAGTTGATTATCTATTTGATATTATTTATTGCGTAACTCAAGATTGCACCCACTAGATTTCGCAAGTATATGCTCCTTCTAGAAAAATTGAGCATTTCTGGAAACAAGAATTTTTTATTCCTTGGGATCAAAGAAGGTATACCCTATAGTCTCTTTAGGGTAACCTACAAATAGACACCTGTCAAACTTAGCACCTAGCTTATCTGAACTCATCCTCTTTACATAAGCAGGACATCCCCAAACTCTTAAGTGAGAAAGAGCGGGTTTCATATTATACCATAATTTGTATGGAGTTTGATCAACTGATTTAGAGGGAACTCTATTTAGAATATAAATTGCGCTCTCAAGTGCATAACCCCAAAAGGATTTGTTGAGTTTTGCTTGGCTCATCATGGACCGAACCATATCGAGTAGGGTTCGATTTCTCCTTTCTGACACTCCATTGTGTTGGGGTATATAAGGAGGTGTCTACAATTTGTAAGGTTTCAACTTTAATAACTCCTAGGATTTTATTTATTTATTAATGAAGCTTAAAATCTTATCCCCCATTTTCCTACCGATAAGATATAAGTTCAAAATATGAACAGGTGTTGTCAGTACCGCTTATCTAAATAGAAAAATGGTGACCACTGGAAGTAACAGTTACGATGTAGTTTTAAAAATATCGATCCCACAAGGAAGGACTAGCTCTAAAGATCAACAAGAAAAATGGAATAAAGAAAATAAAATATTTTTGGATTTTAGTTGAACATTAGAATGATGGATGAATAGATAAATGTATGAAAGATTAGAGAAGATAAAAGTATATAGATTTTCCCTACGAACAAGTATAGCAAAG
>CATIWQ010492312.1:0-33743 GCA_949673415.1 Euphorbia schlechtendalii
GATACAACTCTTCGTATGGATAGACGTAACCCTTCGAACTCTATAAATAGGGCTCCAAAACTTACAATTTTGTGTAATCAAGCAGAGGGAAAACATTAGAGTGCATGAGAGAGATATAGTGTGTGTATAGATAGAGAATTCGCAAAGTTCATAAGTGTTAGCGAGAAAATGTTTAAGTGATTCGAATCCTTGTTTCGATCACTAGATTTCTCTATATTCTCGAGCGATTATTGTATAATTGTACTTGTAAATCACTTATCAATAAAAGTTTTCGTCCTTCAATATTCGTTTGTTCGATATTCGCAAAGAATAACATCCTAGCGGAGGTTTTGTACGGGCAGAGACCGAACTCAAAGTAGACGCAAGAATTGCAGGAATTGACAACTCCCATTAAAGAGTGGATACGATTTTATCAACTTTAGCTTTCACTTGCATACCTTACAACTTTGCTTTACTTTCTACTTATAGTTTCTATTTCGAAGTTTATGATATGTCTATGTGTCATAATGCATATTTCGTGTTGAGTCTTTTATATTAATCAAGTTATATGCCTTTGAGTTAACTTTAAGAGTAGTTTCGAGGTTAACAAGATTGTGTATAATCACTGGATCTGTGATTTTAACTCTGTTTAGTGAGCCAACATTTTTGGAATGGTAACTTGCTAAATGTTGCTATGTGAGAGCGACCAGTACTAAGCATAGTAATATTGTTGTCCAGGTTTATATAATCGTCTTAATTCTTTTGCACTAGATTTAGAAAAGTCATTTCATATGTTGCTCTGTGGTGAATCATTGAACATCTGAGTGTCTAAAACCAATTATGTTAAATTAGTCTAGTGAACGTAATTACTTTATTAAACTTGCATATTTTCTTTGCTATACTTATTTTGTAGGAAAAATCTATACATTTAGAATCTCTAGTCTTCCATACATATATCTATCCATTCTTCATTCTATTCCTCCCAACTAAAATCCAAAAATTTTTTATTTTCTTTATTATGTTTTTCTTGTTGATCTTTAGAGCTAGTCCTTCCCTGTGGGATCGATATCTTTTAAAACCACATCATAACTGTATACTTGCAATGGTCACCATTTTTCTATTTAGATAAGCGGTACTGACAAAACCTGTTCGTATTTTGAACTTATATCTTATCGGTAAGAAAGTGGGAGACAAGGTTTTTTGCTTCATTATTAAATAAAAAAAATCTAAAGAGTAATTAGAGTCGAAACCTTGCAAATACTTGTGACTTGATTCAGTTTTGCAATAGTAACCAACACAATACACTCCTTCCATCAGGTTAAGTACCATCCAGTTTATTGAGCTAAGTGTTAGATCATGTAATAGCCATAGCTATCCTGGAATTAGACTTGTTCACGAAGAACACCACTCACCATATAGTATTAAGATTGACTAGAAACTCATTCTATCAATCTTATACTCTAATTAGAGGTTTATGAGTGTATATGTTCAACAAGAGACCTCAAGGTACAGCTCCCATTATATCACTATATTAGGAGCGATAGATCCCATCTTGACTACTTGGCTTACCAACTAATGATCATCACTATACTCGTAATCACCCGTATCATCCTAAAAACTAGGGTGTGAATAAGTATGACCCAAAGTATAGCAACTCCTACACAAGGTAACCAATATCTCAGGTCTGAGGATACTTGTACTACTATTACAATAAGACATGACACTAACAGATCGATATAGTTTTTTTCGAGTGTCTATCTTATAGCGGTCACCAATGTAATACCCAAATACATTCATGTGTTAACTCAAGGTACCACCTTTAGCTCGTGAGATCATTTTCTTTGATCTAATCCAAGGAGTAAGCCTGCACATGCTAGTCTATCTGCTTCATTGATGTCCAGTCTCAATGAAACTATGACCTGTGATATTTAGACTATCTGTAACATGTGTTTGCAGTTCTCACACCACATAGCTCCCCACTATATCCTCGCACTTTCACACTATGAAGTAGTCATGAACTTTGTCTTTTCAATGAGCATATAATAACACACATGCGCACATATATGAATGATACTAGCGACATACATAATTTGAATAAACAATGATAAACAACAAAGATGCCTTTTTTATTGTTAACAATAATCTGAAAACTGTTTGTACATTATAACTAATAAAGATATATCACTCTAATTGCCTCTAGGGCATACATTATGTCTAACAATCTCCCACTTGCACTAGAGTCAATTGCCCATGTGTTTTATATCATACTCATTAACATGATGGTCATGTTTAACCTAAGTCAATGGTTTTGTTAGCCCATTCACTAGATTATGATCTACACAAATGGATTCTAAACGTATATCCTTTCTAGCTACTTTCTCTTGAATGAGATGGTATTTTCTTAGTATGTGTCCATTTCTTTGACAAGATCATGGTTTCTTTTCCTGACCAATAGCCCCATTAATATCGCAATGGAATGCTATTGGATTTATAATGCTAGACACCACACCGAGATGACCAATAAATCCCTTTAACCAGACAGTTTGCTTAGTTGCTTTAGAAGCAGCTATATACTCAAATTCAATGGTTAAATCGGTATTCGTATCCTGTTTGAAACTTTTCCAAACAACTACCCCTTTATTTAACATACACAAATATCCTGACTTGGGACTTGTAATCATCCTTGTCAGACTGAAAACTCGCGTCAACATATCCCTTCACAGAGAGATCACTTTCTTCATAAACTAAAAACATATCCTTAGTCCTTCGTAACTACTTGAGGATAGTTTTAACGGCCATCCAATGCTTCTCACCTATATCAGATTGAAATCTAATCGTGATGCTCAACGCATGTGAGATGTCAGGCCGAGTGCATACCACAGTATACATGATGGATCCTATCACTGAGGCATAAAGTATTCCATCCATGCGTAGTCTCTCCTCTTATATTCTCGGGCACTTAGATTTAGAAAGGTTAAGGTTAAATCTACCAAAAAAATTGTCTATGTATATACTTTGAGAAAGACCTAGCAACCTTCTAGATATATCACGGTAGATCTTTATACCTAGTATAAAAGAAACTTCTTCAAGGCCTTTCGTGGATAACTTCTTTGACAACCATGAATTTACTGTTTGAAGAAAAAGAACATCTTTTCCTATTAGTAATATGTCATCAACATACAATACTAGGAAATTGATCGCCCCTAGCCTTCTTATATACATTGGGCTCATTAACGTTTGACACAAAACCAATTTCTCATATTGTCTCGTCAAACCTATTATTCCAATTCCTTGATGCTTGCTTAAGTCCATAAATGGACCTTTTTGCTTACCATTGAGCCATCCTGTGATGTAAAACCTTCGGGTTGTATCAAATATTCCTTGGATTTGACATTTAAGGAAAGAAAAATATGAATAATAAAAACTAGAATATATAATCTTATTATACAAACATTAAACATGGTATAATTGTTATTAAATAGGTGTTTTTGCTAATATTGGTAATTTTGATTTACCTATTACAAATGCACTAAAATGATAATATGAAAAACAGATTCAAAAATTCATTGCAAGACTGTCAATTGAAATAGGAGTAGAAAATCCTTTAATTTTGGAAATGTCTAATTCACAGGTAGAATTTACACACATTAGTATTTGAAAAAAAATTCTAGACGTAGTTTATTCTCCAACACTAACATGTGTAAAACTTTTTTAATCAGGTTTTGACTCTAATATACTCCAAAAAGAAATATTGGGCAAGCAAGGTTTTGATAAGTTCTGATTATAAGTAATAAAAAACCTTGAAGGATTATATGCAAAGATTCAAAAATACATGTTTTTTGTTATTTCATTGTTGCTATAGTTCAACGAGTAGCGAGATAGCTCATTGATAGTCTAGTACTAACAGAGTTAAAGAATTCGAATGATATGATAATGTACATTCAGGTTATGGGAACATTTTTGCACTTTAGTATGGAGCAATTCCTTGTAATTTTTAGACTAAAACCAAGAGAAGAACCTCTGAAATTCTATGAATCAGAGCAAAAAGGAGAATTCATAAAAAAAGTACTTCAACAACAAGAAGAAAAACAAGCAAAATCCAAAGAAGGATATTGAGAAGGTGTTGCATAAAGACATTACTTCAGAGGATGATTGGCTAAAAATGGTCCTAGTTTATTCCATTTCTTATTACATAATGGGGGTACATAGTCATACTACAATCCCATAAAAGTATTTTTCTTGTGTGTTGAATGAAGATTACAAAGATATTGCTTGGGGAGAGTTATCAAATGGGGCGATACTACAAGATCTTAGAAAGAATGGGAGAGAAAAAAAAATGGTAGGTTCACAAAAAGTTGAAGGTTGTGTTATAATGTTCCAAATTTGGTTTTATGAAGTCTATGGGGTATAATACAGTGATATGTAAAAGTATTCGATAGTTAGAAGGAGTCTACCTTCTAATGCTTTTCAAATGAAGGACATACTTTCTTGATATAACAAAGTCATTCTTATAGGAAAATATTTTCATTTGATTCCTTGAGAAGTTTTTTGAATTGAATTTTCATGTTACCTTTTGCACCTCTGTTATGCTTGGTTCAATATTTCATTTTTCCAAATTAGTTGTCTTAATTTTTTCTATAATAAGTGTTATACATTGCAAAAGTAGTTAATTTAAAACAATTATACCATGTATGATGATTGTAAGTAACTATTTTACCAACCTTTCTTTGCACCTCTGTAATACTTGGTTTAATATTTCCTTTTTTCAAATCACTTGTCTTAAATTTTGCTATAATAGGTGATATACAATTGTTATACTATGTATACTAGGTGTTATGCCTTGAAAAATCAATTGTTTCACAATAATTATACCATACATAATGATTGAATAATACTATTTTACCAACCTTTTTATGGTTTATGTTAACCAGCTTTTATCAATTTTATCTTCGCATGAAAAGATAAAGCATATGTAGTGTAAGGTCTCTCAAACATAGTATAAAACATTGATATTCCATTTTTTCACATTTACTTTTGTAATTTTTTTAAATATATTGACAAAAGAAATTGTTCTTTTATTAATTTACTGTTAAAGTTTTGCAAGATTGTGACTAGTGATGAGGAGCGAAAATAGTTGAATCGATGGGAATTTTACCTAACATTTAATGTGTATGACATGAAATTGTATTTCTCAACACAAAGCACTGGAACACAATCAACATCTGTGACCCAAGAAATAGAAAATGATACACAACAAGAGAAGAATAGTGAAAACGAAAATGATTTTGTGTTAGAAATTATGAAGATTCTTATCAACAAATTAGAATCTTTAGGGAAAAGATAAATAAGGGATTTAAAGAAATAAATGAAAAATTAGAAAAATCAAACAAGCATCTGAGAAAGATTAAAAAAGAAGTGAAAAAGCTCACTAAAAAGGTAAAATAAATGATAAAAAAAATACATTAACCTTATTAATTGTAAGAATATCTAACTAATTAGATTTAATGTAATTTAATTTAACTTTATTAGCAACAACTTTATATCTCTTAATTAATTCGAATTTCTTAACTTAAAACGACCATATCTCTCAAACCGTTAATTTTTTCGAAACGATTCTTTAAAATATTTTGTTTCATTTTTATCTTTAAAACAAGATCCAACTCGATATACTTTCGACAAAAAAAATTGAAGTTAAAATCGGTATAATTTATATTACACGAGTTTGCATTTTGGTATAATTTTCATTATATCAGATTTCTTTATACCTGATTTTTTCCATATGATATAATGCGTATTATACGAGTTTGCAAATTAGTATAATGTTCATTATGCCAAATTTTTAGTATAAAGAAATATGGTATAATGAACATTATACCAAAATGCAAACTAGTATAATATGATTATACCAATTTTTGTTGAATGTATATCGAATTTGATCTTGTTTTAAAGATAAAAATGAAATAAGCAAAATGTTCTAAAGAATCATTTTAAAAAAATTAACGGTTTGAGAGATATGATCATTTTAAATTAAGAATTTCAAACTGATTAAGAGATAGAATGTTGTTATTAGTATAATTGTACTTCATGTCTAAGTTCAAACAAGAAATACAATAAGACAAAATTACTAATATATGTTATTTATGATAAAATTACAATTAAATCTAATTAGTTAGCATTCTTTACAATTCTCAATTATCTATTAAGCTTGGTGGCTATAGGTTATTGAGATTTTACAGACAGTTGCACTATCGTTTTGAGAGCTATAGGAAAAAATTCCTATCATAAATCATTTTAAAAGCTAATAATATATTCTCCATATATGCACATTCTCTCATATTATTTAATTTTTCTTCATAAATCAAAAATTTGTGTCCAATCATTTTTTACACCAATATTTAAAATATTTATTTTAATCTTTATCTCCAAAACTATATTCGTATTGATAAATATTAAAAATAATTTATTCCAACGATTATGCCGCATTTATAAGGGCAATTAAAAGCCTGCGAGACATTTCGAAAACTTGCACTTTATACCTCTTATATTGTATTTATAATTGCAAAGAATTCTGCAGCGCGCACTTAGGCGCTTGAAAATATATCCTGCATCAATCATCATGGTATAAAAATGGTATAAAAGCACGATGATTTGCGCTTTATGTATCTTATGTTGTGCTTGTCATTGCAAGGAAGTGTGTGCACAGACGCTTGCAAGGGTTTCCCACATTAACTCGTGCGGTATAAAGCGCACATCATGTGTTTTATCCCACTCTTATGTAGCAATTATAATTATAAGAAATCAATTTCATAAGATTTCCATTCCATAAGAAAATAAAATTAAGAAATGTAGAAAAATGTATTAGTGTAAAAGTACATTATACACGATGACTTGTTTTTAACAAATTTAATGCATAAATTATTTTTTAAAATAAATTGAGGACAAGTGATGCTTGAGTGTAGACATTTCAAACAGGTTGGCACTTCCACCAACTCAAGCAAGCAAATCCGAGCTCTCAATTAATAGAAAGAAAAGAAAGTGACCAATAAAACAAAGAAAAAAATATAATAAAATGAACCAGAACATACTTCATTTATAAAAGCAATAAATAGAATAACTAAAATAAAACTCATTAATTTATCATTTACAATATTCAACCAATTTTTACATATATTGATTATGCCAAAAATGATAAAAAAAAATGCGTCAAAAATTTTAGGATAAATAATTATAACCTCTTTATATTTTGACTTAATACACTAGTACATTCTTGTGTTATTAAATATTACTTATACCAACCCCTTGGTTTGTCATTGTCATACTATAACCTCCTTGTATTTTATATTATCCCCTTTTGTATTGAATTTCTTAACATAATATATGTCCATGTACAAAAATTAGTCTTACATATCATATCTTAGAATATTAGGGATTAAAATAACTCTAAAAAAGTTTTTAATTTTATATTATCCCTATGTTTTAAAATTATAGAAATGTCTTATAAATTAAAAAATATATTTTAATGATTATAGGTTGCGTAATAATAACAAAATAAAAGTAAATTTATCAACAAATACTTATTATGTTAACAATTTTTATACAAAAACAAATAATTTAAGATACAAGGAGGTTATAATTTAAGAATATCAAAACACGGAAAGGTATAAATAATTTTTCAAAACATAGGAAGATACTCATAAATTTATCAAAGTTTAAAAAGATTATAATTATTTACCCAAAATTTTAACTAACAGAAAAAGCTATTAGAATGTGTCGTGTATGCAGATATTCTATTGGAATGTGTCGTGTTATTCCACCGGTACATTTTAAAAAACTCAAATAGAATAGTGGGAGATCAGAAAATAATTTCTTAAAAACACAAAATATCATTAATTCGATACTTTAATGTAGAATGATACGAGTTTTGTCCAATAGTAACATAACACGTATCACTTGAGAATTTATCAGATCTAAGGTTTCGCTCGCAGCAAAACATCCTTTGTTAACTTGCCGACAATATCTCTCTCAATTCTTTCAACTTTATTGAATCAAAATGATAATAAAGAACAAAAATCTTCCTTTAGAATGATAGCAGAGAAGAGACGAGTATTGGCTTTGAACAACTGTCAGACTCCACCGAAAAGGGGCATTACAGTCAATTCCGAAACTCATGAATCAACTCTAATTGCCAACCGACACCATTAATGAGCAATAAAGCAAAATGGAAAAAGATCAGTCACGCCCAACAATTTAGGCAACAAAAATGTCCAATTCTCTGCTTTTTCTCTAATTTACAGATGATAATGGAGCTCTTAATCAGTTAGTTACTTTCGATTCCCTTTTCACTCCTTTCTCTTTTCACTTAGCCTCTGTGAACGTGAGATTTTGAGGCGCATTCTTGGTTTCATTTCATGGAAGTTAACATTGAGCTCTGTGGAATACTGTTACTGAGTTTGATCAGATTCTGTTGGAGTGTTACAGATCCCAATGATCTCAAGGTTCTAAGGGATTTCCACGATGGATTAGATAACTCCGAGCTTCTCAAATGGCCGTCAAATGGTAATGATCCATGTGGCCCTCCTTCTTGGCCTCATGTCTTCTGTTCTAATTCTCGAATTACTCAAATTCAGGTTCAGAATTTAGGGCTTAAAGGACCTCTCCCTCCCAATTTCAACCAGCTTTCCAAGCTTCAAAACTTAGGTTTCCAAAAGAATAATTTCAGTGGCAAACTCCCCTCCTTCAAAGGATTATCTGATTTGGAATTCGCATTTCTAGATTTCAATCAGTTTGATACGATTCCATCTGATTTCTTCAATGGCCTTACTAGCATTCGCGTTCTGGCGCTCGATGATAATCCTCTCAACAAAACTACCGGTTGGTCTTTTCCCACTGACTTAGCAAACTCTGTTCAACTGGCAAATTTTTCTTGCTTTAGATGCAATTTGATTGGCCCATTGCCTGATTTCCTGGGCAATTTATCGTCTCTGAATGCTCTTACCATTTCATATAATAGAATGTCTGGTCAGATTCCTGCTAGTTTTGAGCAATCTTTGATGACTGTTTTATGGTTGAATAACCAAGAGGGTGGAGGATTTAGTGGCACTATTGATGTGATTGCCAAAATGACTTCTTTGAGGCAGCTATGGCTTCAAGGGAATTCATTTACAGGCACGATTCCAGACAACATCGGAGACCTTTCATTGTTGAAAGACCTTGATCTCAATGGGAATCAACTTGTGGGTTTGATTCCTGAGGCATTGGCAGATATGGAGCTGGAAAAGTTGGACTTGAACAATAACCGTTTTATGGGTTCAATACCAATGAGTAAGGCTGGTAAGTTTTCTTACGATTCCAACTTATTTTGCCAATCTAAGCCTGGAGTTCAGTGCGCCCCTCAAGTTAGTGCTCTTATTGATTTTCTTGGTGGTGTGAACTATCCTGTGAATCTTGCTTCTGACTGGTCGGGTAATGATCCCTGTGAAGGGCCATGGGTGGGATTGAATTGTGATTCCAAATCACAAGTTTCTATCATTAATCTTCCTAGGAGAAACCTTACTGGTATTCTTAGTCCTTCAGTTGCCAAGTTAGATTCACTCACTAAAATTATCCTTAGCAAAAACCAAATAAGCGGAATAATCCCTAGTAACTTGACTGATGTGAAATCTCTGTCATTTTTAGATATCAGTGAGAACAATCTAAGTCCTCCATTACCCAAATTCCAGAATAGTGTGAAACTTGTTCTTGATGGGAATCCTCTTTTAGTTCATAATCAAAGCCAGCCACCTCCTCCATTTGTTATTACACAGCCATCTCCTTCACTTTCTCCTCAAAACACCCCTCCATTTGGCATAACACAGCCATTTCCCTCGCCTAAAGCTCCAAATGTTATCTCGAAATCGAACTCTTCTGATCCTCTCAAGTTTCCATCCTCTTCCAATAATGCAAGGACAGACAAACTAATAATTCTGAGCGGTATTATTGTCGGATTGCTCATGATTCTTTCAGTGGTTGCTTTATATATATACAGTAGGAAGAAAAGAGAACCCCCAGAACCTCCTAGTTCCGTTGTAATTCACCCAAGGGACCCATCTGATTCAGGAAATTATGTTAAGATTGCAATTCCAAGTAACACCACAGGAAGCTTGTCAACTCAAACCGCCACTAGTTCTGCAAGTAATACTACTACAAGTATAATGGAGAGTGGAAACTTGGTGATATCAGTTCAACTTCTTTGCAAGGCCACCAACAATTTTTCCTTGGGAAACAAACTTGGTCATGGTGGATTTGGCACAGTCTACAAGGGTGAACTCGAAGATGGGACTAAAATAGCGGTGAAAAGAATGGAGGCTGGGATTACAAGCACTAAAGCTTTGGATGAATTTCAAGCAGAAATAGGCGTTCTTTCTAAGGTTCGTCACAGACATCTGGTTTCCTTGCTGGGTTACTCTATTGAAGGCAATGAAAGGCTTCTTGTTTACGAGTACATGCCTCAGGGTTCCCTAAACAGACATCTTTTTGAATGGAAAAGCCTGAATTTGGAGCCTGTGTCTTGGACAAGAAGGCTGAGCATTGCTTTGGATGTAGCGAGAGGGATGGAGTATCTTCATTGTATGGCTCGGGAAACATTTATTCACCGTGATCTTAAATCTGCAAATATTCTTCTGGACGATGATTTTCATGCCAAGATTTCAGATTTTGGGTTGGTGAAACTTGCTCCTGATGGTGACAAGTCTGTTGTGACCAGGCTTGCTGGAACATTTGGGTACCTTGCACCCGAATATGCTGGTAACTATTACTCTCCCCATCGAGTAGATGGTTTTGTTTTAGGTCTTGTTAGGGATTACTGTCGCGAAAAGCTCCACTCACAAACTTTTCATAAATAAACATATTTTCGCCTTGGATAGATTTTTAGACTCTTAATACTAACTAATTAAGGTCTGTTAGCTATTGATTTCTGAAACTTTTCGGGACAGCTCGAAAATGGAGCTTTTCGAGACAACAGTCTGCGAAAGCAATCCCAAACTGGTCTTGACTGTAACTAACATTCACTTTGTGCAGTGATGGGTAAGATCACAACCAAATCTGATGTGTTCAGCTTTGGTGTTGTGTTGATGGAACTTCTAACTGGACTAGCTGCCCTTGACGAGCAACGCTCAGAGGAAAGCCGGTACTTGGCAGAGTGGTTTTGGCGAATCAAGTCGAGTAAAGAGACACTCATGGCCGCTATCGACCCATCTCTACATGTGAGCCTCGAAACCTTTGAGAGCATTTCCATTATTTCCGAACTGGCTGGACACTGCACTGCAAGAGATCCTAACCATAGGCCAGAGATGGGGCACGCTGTGAGTGTTATTTCCCTTCTCGTCGAGAAATGGAAACCAACCAAAGATGAATCTGACGAATATGGCGGCATTGACTTCAGTCTTCCACTTCCCCAGATGCTTAAAGTTTGGCAGGATGCAGAAAGCTCTGTGGTTAGTTTCACTGATAGTAAAGATAGTATTCCAACTAGGCCACCTGGTTTTGCTGAGTCCTTTGCTTCTTATGATGGCCGGTAATGTCAACATAAGCTTGTTGCCGAACTTGCAAAAAGTGCACCAATTTGCATCTTTCAGTGCTACATGTCAGAATCTGATTTGAGATAGAAAAATTAGGAAAATTACATTTTTGAAAAGTTAAACTAACCAGATGCTGACACGTGACATTGAAGAGGCCGACTTGTGCACTTTTTGCGAGTTCAAGGATTATTTGGAACTTTTGTGAGTTCAAGTAGGGGCAAGTTTACAGTGAGTACATAGGTTGGAGAGTTCATTTCAGTTGTTTTTTTTTTTTCTTTATCGAAAGTATGCGGTTTGTGTTGTTATGTTGTTGTGTTGTAAAGCATTTGAGAACATGATGTTATATATGCAGGTATTATATTACTGATTTTTGTAAATGGACTTGTATTTATTAGATTCTATATTAGATTAAGCCCCACTGTCAAATGATTTCCACCCAACTTAGTGTTTGCAATAATATTGCTTAAAATGAAAGCAAAATTGTAAAATAACCTGCATAATATTGAAATGTATAATTACGATTAACAACCAACGATAATTCTATATAAACATCAGCTTGTTTGACACTCATTTATACTTTCCAATCTTCACCGTTCATCCTTGGGTAGTTAGATATCCATCATAAGATGAAAACAAGATAGATTGTGAAGATTGCACAGTGTCAAAGGGTGTCAACGTAGAATTACTGATAAGCTAAAAACGGAAAAATCACATTCATTAGCATTAAAAATTAAAAGGAAGAAGTAAAATTTCAAACTGAAATCGTTAACAAGAACATCATATTAATTAGCCTAGGCGCGCCACTTGTGAGCTCTTAAATACAATGCAAATTACAGTAGCAATCAGTTTAGTACAAAACCAGTAACAGGAAGCTACCAAAACCATCAACGGCCATACAAAGCATGACATCATTTCCATTGTTAATATTTTCCAAAATAACTAACTTACTATGTGATGCTACAGCTGGTTCTCTGAAAAACCCTTTGAGCCACCTCCAATTTGCCATGAAATCTGCAAGAAGCCAACAAAGCATTCAACAAAGCCTGATCTGGCTCAATCTCCATCCCCACCACCAATTCGGCAGCTTCTTCCACTCTTCCAGCCCTCCCCAACATATCAACCACACAAGTGTAATGTTCCAACACAGCCTTCACCCCAAATCTCTCTTCCATCATCTTGAAGTACTCTATCCCCTTCTCCACCATTCCTCCATGGCTACAAGCACTCAATACTACTGTCAAACACGCCTCGTCCAACCTCAAACCCTCTTCTACCATTCTCTCAAACAAATTTATAACTTCACTAACTTTGCCGTGCATCCCATGCCCTGCCATCATTGTTGTCCATGATACCCTATTTCTCGCAGGCATTTCATCAAACACCTTCTGTGCTCTCCTTACGTCGCCACATTTTGAATAAAAATTGATCAAAGAATTTGAATTGGCTAAATCTGAAGCAAATCCGCTAGTCAATACTACTCCGTGAACCTGCTGACCAAGTCCCAAGGAAGATAATCCGGCGCAACATTTTAGCACGGTTGGCAGGGTATGGGGATCAATTGGCTTTCTTGCGTCAAGCATGGTGCGGAAGAAGGCAAGAGAGTAAGAGAACTGGTTGAGGGAGGCGTATGCTCTAATGAGGGAATTGAAAAGAAAAGTGCTCTGGCGGTTGGTAAAGTAAAAGAGGCGAGTGGCTTGGGGCAGATGTTTGCAGGAGGCATAGGCAGAGACTAATTTAGAGCGAATGAAATCATTGCGGTGAATGCCGCGAGAGATTGCTTGGGCATGGATCTGAATGAGAATTAACAGGCTTTTTGAGGCGATACAGGCGTCTAAAAGGGAAGCAAAGTTGGGGACGGTGGCCGGCGGTAGCATTCAGAGAGAGACGTGAAAAATCAACTGCTCACAAATCCAATTTTCTTTTGTGTTTGAGACGGTTGATTTCAAATAGAAGAATCTCATCCGTTGGCTTACCTTCAAACTCTTGCGCGCCTTTTTATAAATCAAAATTGACTACAAAATCAGTAAGTCAGCTTCATATTTATCCACGCCATTAATAAACTATTCATTTTGTCATGTTTTTTTTATTACATGAGAACTTAATAATAACTATTTATAGTTATTATATGACAAACTTAGGTAAGGTAATTTAATTGATTTTAGAATGAGAGTTTTTGTCTTTTTGCAGTTTGACAGAGGAAGGTCGCGGTAGGTTTCAAATGCATACTACTCCCTCGTCTATTAAATATTGTCGTTTTAACTAATTCACAATTTTTAAGATAACAACTAACCGAATGAGATTATTTACTAGTTTACCCTTTTATAAATGTCCTATTCAATTTTCAAGATTTTATTAATATGTTCAATAAAAATAATTTGACCTATAGTCTTCTCTTGTTATTAGAGATTAGAATATAATTATCTTGAAAGTTGAACAAATTAATAGGGGTAGGAATGGAAAACTTGGAAAAAAAAATATCTTGGAAATACAAAATGATAATAAAAAATAGACAATGAAATCCCTCTAAAACGACAATATTTAGTAGACGGAGGGAGTAGTTAATAAACACACTCTTCTTAATTAGGTTATATTTGGTCATTGGTGGGAGAAAATTAAGCTAGTTTTCTTCCGAAACAATTAAGTAATCAACGAACAACTTTACCAGTAATAATACAGGAAACAACAAGGGCTCGTTTAGTTGACGAAATAGAATAGAATGGTGATCGCAAGGTTTTGACTATACTAATTTAAATAGACTTATATTCAGTGATGATGTCAAAAACCTTGTTCCCCATTTTCCTACTGATAAGATAAAAGTTCAAAATACGAATAGGTGTTGTCAATACCCACTACGCAATAGATAGTCTATCGCAACAAAAATGCTTGGTGTTGCATGAAAGTGTTGCGATTTTGAAGATAAAATTGATTTTTCGTAACACATTTTTGAAAGTGTATGAAAAGTATTTAAAAAACTATGTTAGTAGCTCAGATACACTTTTTTCGCAACACTTTATAGTTAACAGTTACGAAAAATATTACTGAACAGTGAAATTTAGCAGCGAAAATTCCCCCACTTGTTTTTTTAGACGGAAATAAATTAAAAAATAAAAAATGAAAAATTAACTAGAATGAAATTGACCCATTTCATAATTTCTCTTTCTTTCCCACTCTCTTCGTTCTTTTGTCTCAGAAATCCCTAAAATCCTCGAACAAGTTCTTCAAATCCTCACTTGATTTCAGTCTATCATTTCTGAAATTAAAACCCAAATTATGTTGTCACCGTAGATCTTCGTCTCTCCTTACTATTTATTGCGATTTTCTTCTCAATTTTGAAAGCACTAATTTATACATATAATCAAATGGATATTGGTTAAAAACTCAGGGTTTGCTCTTTTGGCCGAAGAAATTGAACGAGGAAGACAAGTTATTGGAGTTACTGGTATGTTTTTTTTAATTTTGAGATAGATTTGTTGTATTTAATTATTCAATGATAGCTAGAATGCCTCGTTATTTACTTGTTTGATTAATCTAACAATAGTGGCGGTGAGAAGAAGAAGATCATCAAACAAACTGATGATCTTGATTTCTTTGTTTCGATTTCTATCATTTTTTTCTTGCTCATTTATTCTCTTGTCTGTTGATTTTCGCCGAGTCTGTAGGTTTTAATTAGCTTGGGTTTTCGTATTGTTTTGCTCAAGAAATTTGGGAATGGGTGATCTTGGAGATAGTGATGCAGAGATTAAACCAGTCGAGGATAACTGGAATTTAATTTCAATATTTCAAATACTTCAGCCCTTCGATTCTCAGAATTTTTGCACCTCGTCACCTGGTAAAGTAATGATTTTTAAGGGCTTTGTAGTCAATTTGGGATTCTTTTTCTCAATAGAATCTAAACTCAGAATATTTGCGACTTATCTAGCCGATCTTATATTTTTGGTGGGCAATGTATACTGATCTATTCGATTTTAATGACAATGGAGTAATTGAAATATGTGCTTTTGTTTTAGTTTGATTCATCAATTTCATCTTGCAATTGTCAGGTCTGCTAATTAGTAGCATGTGCATTTCGAATTGGCATAGAATATCTTTAGCCTTGTTTGTTCATATAGCTTTCTCGTTTTTCCTTTTCAGTAGTTGTTTGTAATATTTTAATATATGGTGTTACATTTGTGTGCATTTTTGGTGAAATGTCATCATTAATACTCACTGTTTTTTAGTATTTTGTGTTTTTTCTATATAAAATTATTAATAGGGGAAAAGAAAGAGGATGATTATCATATGCAAAATCTACAAAGTAATTTACTTCTTGATGATACTGTTCAAGTTGGAAAGGCATTTCATACCCAAGTATTAGATCTTGCCAGTGAAACACAAATGTTGGATTTTCGCAATTGCTTTGAACATATGGATAACTTATGTCATTTTCTTATATTGTGCTGGTTCTTAGGCAATTCATTAGAAGCTACATGATCCATTCAACATGTTGTACATGTTAGGAAGTTCGAATTCAATAAGCTATTTCATTTTAGTACACCTTCCTTAAAGTAAAAGCCAATGAAGAATTTATATACAACCTGGTCTACGCTTGATTTGGGAGAAATACTATAAAGAGGAACATGTTGTTGTGTATGTAATTGATGTTGCTTGCCCTTCTCATTTTGAAGAGTCAAAATCTGCATTAGGTGGGTGATGTTCACTGATTTTGAGAAGCACGCTACTCGTGCCAATACTACTAGAAGGAAAGAGTACAAGCTATATTGGAAACACCATTTAAAAAGCAAGGTATGGAGTTGTTACATTTTTATTCTTGATTTCATTAATGCTAATTCAATCAAGTCTGTGTTGTTAGCTTCAGGGTTTCGATATCGATCACTACTATTACAGCAACCTCCAGCTTTTCCCAAAAAAGAAAATAGGCCCCGACTCTAAGAATCTGGTATTCGAAAATTTAAAGAAGGCTGTTGAAGACGCTGTCAAGTATCAGAATGCAAAGGTTAGTTCTATGCTTGTGAATTTCATCCAAACAAGATGTTAGTTATATTGTTATGTATGTATGCAAAACAATTGGAATCTGGAACTTTTGAATTTCATTCATTGCAATTATACTACTGCTAGTGAATTTACTTGTTACCATGCCACATTTGATGCTCTACTCAAAGATTCTGTAGTTACCCATACTTATCAAACCAAAGTCAAGCACTAGCAAGATAGAGATTTTAAGGTTTAGAGTAAAACCAGATTCAACACCGGTAATCCTCATTGCTCAATGAATACTTGGTTTGAGGTTGTTTAATTCAACACCTTGTTTGTGTTGCGAAGTTTATTTTTCTCTGTTGTTACGTGTATATGGTTTTGAAGATAATTTATGACTTCATTTTTTAATGATCAAATGATTATGGGTGTGATTTACTCCCAGTTTATGCCAATATAATAAGGTGATTTTATCATTAGGAAAAGCTTAATCATTCAATACCACTACTAATTAGCAATATGAGATTTTGGTAATCCTAGATACTATCTTCATTGTTTAGTTTGGTTTGCTAAAAAATGGATATGAGGTGCTAAATGACCCTCCTTTGTGTTGCGTGCTTATTTTGCTCTATTTTGCTCTTTGAATAGTAGAAAAGATGCGCTTAGGCACAATGCATTTTAATATCTAACTTTCAAAAATCAACAAAGTTTAATTGTATTGATAGTATTTTCTAGACACCTAACTTTCAAATCATTCATTTGGTTATAGAAAAACTCTAAAAGGTCTAATCTTTTAATCATAAATAGCAAAACAAACAAAGCACCACAAACAATATGTCTCGATTATCAATCAATAGTCAATACCATAATAATAAGTAATGTTTGTAGTTCATCCGAATTCCTATTTTTCGACCATTTCAACTAAATAATATGTTTTATAATGGTAATAATCTTCCTTTTGATACATATGTATAATGGGAAATGGGATGATTAACCAAATATTTTTATCCTTTTTCCTTCTTCTCTTCTAAAATATGCTTCAATTGTATTATTTTCCTTCTTTTATTTCCTAATTTGTATAACTATACACTAAAGTAGAAGTTGGTTTTGAATTGCAAATTCAGTTTAAAGATCAGGTTTTAAACCCTCCAAGAGATGTTTAGGATAAAAGTCTAGTATTTTGGTGCTTTTGGCCATGTGAGTCTTATCTTTTATGCGAGAATCTTCTTTACTTGCTTTGTACTTTTCCCTATCTGTCTTTACTTTCTTTCTTTATTTTTCTATCTTTAATCTAGCACTGAAGCTAAAACTCAATCAAATTCTTGTAATCTGCACACATATTAAAAATTTTTGTTGCCCATCGACTCAAGTGTGAATATTTCTGTTTTATGTTCAGTGAGACTACGATGATGTCTTTTTGTAGTATAGTTCGTGATGTGAGAGATGGGTTTGGTAGTTTATCAAGGTGGAGTTTTGAGGTGAGACTTCCAGGTCATCACAAAGGGACATCTCAGAGTTCAATTTTCGAATTACATGATTAGCCAGAGGTGGTTCAAAACAGTAGATGGGCTAGTCTCCCTCTTAAGTAAGTGAGGGTATGTGGCCAGCTAGTACGCATTTTGTTACCTATGCTGCGATTTGCAAGGCATGGAGGGAAATGTGTAAAGAAATTGTCACAAGTTCTGAATTCTACAGGAAGATTACCTTCCATGTTTCTCTGAAGCAGGAGAGAATATCCTTAATGAATTTCAATTAGGTTCTGTTCTTGCTTTAAGTATGACTGTATATGATTCTGAAGTAGATAATTCTGATTTTGAGATAGATTTGTTGTATTTACTTGTTCAATGATAGCTAGAATGCCCTCGTTATGAATCTCACTCATCTTTAAGCTAATATGTTTATTCGTCTACTGATGAAACGAGTTGATTTATTTGTGTAGTTTACATTTGTAGTTGGCAGATAGAAATCATAAGAGTTGATTTATTTGTGTAGTTTTACTTTTGTAGTTGGTAGTTTTACCTTCTGGAACGACTTTGATTGGAATGGTAAACCACTCTTTTATTTTTTTTATTACTCATGAATTCTTACTGCCTTTGTTATTCATATTGTTGTTCATTTTTAATCTTATTTGAATGTTTTTTATTACTAGTTAGTTCTTATTAGTTCGATTTCAGTCAATGTATTTCTGTGTAGCTGTTTGGCACTTAATATATTGTGAATAACATTGGCCTAAATAACATATAATTTTGATTCTAGCATGAGTTTATTGTGCACATTTGTTTATTCTAGAATCTCTAAATCTGTATTCAAGGATATGAAGTCATAGATAATTGTTTCACACAACTTGATTATGTTCTTTAAATTTCTCATTAAGCGATAACATTCAACTTTTGTTCTTCTATAATGTAGGTTGTGAATCTGCTTATGAAGATGATGAGAGCAATGCTTCACACGCATGGCGAGTGGTTTAAACTTCAAATGTGTAAAGATCGATGTGAGAATCTTTTGGAAACACTACATACTTTTAGTAGCGTTATTTTTAGTTTGTATGGTATTATGTATTTTTTAGTTCTCGTTTGAATTTGTATACAATTGAATATTATGCATTATGAATTATATAAAAAATGAATTTCAATTATTTTGAATTATGGCATCAATTAAGTATTTTACAAATGTGTTGCAATAAGCGCAAAAAAGTATTTCAAATGCGACATAAGTGTTTTTCAAAAAGTGTTGCGAAAGCTTGACATGGGTGTTGCAAATATGCTAAAAGTATTATAAGAAAAGTGTTCCAAATAAACAACAAAAGTGTTGCGAAAAAAACTAACGGACGTTAAAGTTGATGGTGGCGGGTATTTTTTGCAACACAACATAAAGCGTTACAAGTACTAAAAAAGTGTAGCGAAAAGTCACTTGTCGCAACACTTTTCTTAGTGTTGCGAGAAAAAAAAGTGTTGCGAAAACAACTTTTCATAAGGGAAGCATCACCAATGACATTTTTCAAGGAAAAGTGTTGCGAAAAGTGTTTTCGCAACACTTTTGGCACTTTAGACAACTTTTTATCGTTGTTGCCATCTATGGCGTAGTGACCGCTTATCAAATAGAAAAAATGGTGACCACTACAGGTATACAGTTTCAATGTAGTTTTAAAAGATATCGATCCTACAGGGAAGGAATTCGGTTCTAAAGACCAACTAGAGTTACTGAACAAAAGAAATAAGATAATTTGTAAGGTTTGGATGGTTTAGACGATAGACTGATGAATAGATAGATGCATGAACAGATTAGAGAATGTGTAAACTATATAGATATTCTCTAAGAACAAGTGTAGTAGAGAAAAGTATACAAAATCATCAAGAAGATTTCATACACTAGATAACTTCAATAAACTCGGTTCTAGACACCCAAATATTCAATAATTCACCGCAGAGCAACACATGAAATGACTTTTCTAGATCTAGGGTAAATGAATTATGACACTTATAAGAACCTAGATAACAATAATACTATGCTTAGTACGGGTCGCTCTCACATAGCCATATTTAGCAAGTTACCACTCCAAAAATGTTGGCTCACTAAATAGCGTCATAATCACAGATACAATGATTATACACAATCTTGTTAACCCTGAAATCACTTTTAAAGTTAACTCGAAAGCGTATAACTTAATTAACATAGGAGACGCAAGACGAAATACTCATTATGACACATAGACATATCATAAACTTCGAAATAGAAAGTATAAGTAGAAAATAAAGTAAAGTTGTAAGGTATACAAGTGAAAGCAAAAGTTGATCAAACCGTATCCACTCTTTAATGGGAGTCATTAATTCCCGCAATTCCTGCATCTACTTTGAATCTGGTCTCGACTCGTATAGAACCTCCATTAGGATGCTATTCTTTGTGAATCTCGAACAAATGAATGTTGAAGAATGAAAACTTTTATTGATAAGTGCTTTGCAATTACACTCATACAACAATCGCTCGAATAAGTGGAGAAATCTAGTGATCGAAATAATAATCGAATCACTTATACATTTTTCTCGCTATAACTTTGAACTAGTGAAAACTATAGAATTTTCACTTTCTATTGTGTATCACGCACATCATCTATTATGCTCTCTATCATGTACCACACCATGCACGAAATTGATGTGATTTTAACCCTATTTATAGATTATGAAGGGTTGCGTCTATCCAAACGAAGATTCATGTCCATTGGCGAAGGGTTGCTTCACTTCATTGTGATTGGATACAAAGTCTTATCCTTATCCACAATGGAAAGGCACCTTTTCATGATCGGTTGACTTCTAAAAGGTGTCATTTCATCTGGTAGTTGATGGTGGTTGATCATTTTTATCCAGCGGTTGGTAGTTGAGTAGAGTTGACCAATAACAGTCACAAGTCGCGAACGTGAATTACATGTCACGATCGTGACTAATGGTTGAAAACTTTCTGTTTTGAAGAATAATAAGTCGTGACCATGAATGGGTGTCACGACCGTGAATTGTGTTTTTCTTCAAAATTCTTCTTGCAACTTTACCGATCTTCGACAACTTTAATCCTAAACCAAATCCTTGTTTTTCATGCATCTTTTTAAACTTTTTTCACACTTTTTACATAGAATTCCACTTTTGATCATTTCACTCCCAAGATTCACCTAGTTTCTGCATTCACATAAAAAACTACATACCACGTGAAATCTTTTATATGAAGTATAAAATAACTCAAAACCATATTGTTTTATGATTGAAAATATCATGATAATAAGTGTAATTATACACTTATCAAATGGAATAGAATAGGAAATGAATGTAAAAACGTCGAACATGATACATGAATTCAATGTTGGACGTTATAACTCTTCCTAGTTTATATGAGAATCACTGAATAACTATTCCTTCATTACAAAGAGCTAAGTCATACAGTTGTAGGTCTTGGAGGTTAAAGGGGATTCCATGTGCCTATGCTATTGTTGCAATGCACTCAAAGGGATTAAATCTAGTGCAGTTTGTTGATGAGTGGTATCACAAGGACACCTTCAGGGTAACTTACAGTGCCCATATCAGACCAATGGTTAACATGACCATGATTCCTGTGAGTTTAAATCCTCTTGCGGAGCCTCCTCCAATCAAACCAATGCCTGGAAGACCTAGAAGAAATAGGAAGAAGCCAAGGGATGAGCTTAAAAAGCACAGAAAGGCTTCCAAAAAAGGTGTTCAAATGACATGTTCCTACTGCAAAGGGAAGAATCAAAACAAAAAAGGTTGTGCAAAAAGGAAACAAGATACCTCTACTTAGGTATTACTTTCCAACCTTTATTTAGGTATTTTATAAATGTTCACAATTTTAGTTTTTTAAAATTTGTAAAAGGGTTGTTTGATTATCATTGTAATCCAAATGTAGAATACTGGTGTAATTAATGTTGCACCAACTCCAACAGTAGCAACAAGCTCATCTACAGCAAGGAAGAGAAATGCAAGGGGGAATGATGCAAAAATTCCATCTACTGATGTAGCACCAAGTTCATCTACCCCAAGGAAGAGAAATGCACAACCACATACTCCATTACAGGTTTTGAACCTTGGTTGTTGTAATTTATGTCATCTACTAATGTTGTTGTATTTGTTTGACCTTGTATTGACCATGCTTGTAATTTTTTTAGCCTTCAAAGAAAAGAAATCAAACTACTGAAATAGCTAAGGCTAGATTTGGCCTATTCATTTTTTAGAAGACTGGGTGGACATGTTTACAGGTATGCTACTTCACTTGTTTGTTTGATGTGGGAAATGATGAGTGAAATGTGATAGTTTAATCTATGTTATTGTAAATTATTTGTAGAGTGGGAGACCAGAGCAGAATATTATGATTTCAACAGGACCTAGCAATTTACAGAGTTCTACAGTTATCATTGGAGACCTTGATGTCATTCTAAGGAGAAGGAAATGGAAGGGGAAGAAAGTACTAACACAGAGATTTGGTGCATAAGAGTGCAAAACATCAGGTAGTGTTAAGAAGCAGTGCAGTCCTTTTTAGAGAGAGTCAACCTCAGCCACTTCCAGCCATTGAACAACAGAAGATGAGAGCTGCTGATAATAAAGCTAAAGCAGAGAAAATTTTAGTTTCAAAGAAGCAAGGAGTAATTATTCCACCAACTACAGTAACTACTAGGAGTAAAGCTTCTGCTGCCAAATCTGCCACTCAACCAACTACCTGGAAATATTGAATGTTTATTAAATATCTATTACTTTATGAACTTGTTTATTTTGGATGATGACGTATGTGTATTGAAGTGCGCATTTTGGATATTTTGGATATTAGTTTTGGCTTGGTTTCCATACCACAAACTGTTTAGGTGCTTATGGCTTGCATCAGGATGTTGAATGCCATTTTTGCTCTTAATTATGATACTTATGCAATTTTCTATCTGCTTTATGTATACTTAATTTAAATTGTAGGCCAAAACATTAGAATTGTCATAAAAGTTCTCTTCATACTTAGCAAAACAATTACATTATAATTACCAAAACAATTACAATTGACAAATACTTAATTTGCAACTTCAACTACATCTAAACAGTGCATTAACACAACTTGACCAAAACTCCTAAATTTTACTAAATAGAACACAACTACAAACTTGCAACTAGCATTACTTAACTTCTAGATTACATTTTTATGATCACATAACAAGAAATAAATCCATCAATGAAGAATAACATCTTTTTCCATCCACCTTCTTCAATCTCTTCTCCTTCAATTATCTTTTGTAAAATTTTAGAAATCTTTTTGCTTCTGTGTCTACTCAATTCCTGATTCATCCATGAAAAGAATCCACATTGTTGTTGATGGTTTTGTTTTTTTAGCAAAAGGGAAATTATGAACCAAATGAACAACAACCATTTTAGCAAAGAGGAAATTATTTAAGCAAATTCATGTGATTTCAGTGAAAGGGAAAAACTTACCCCTAGGGGTGTGCATTCAGTCGAAACAGAACCGAATAGAACCGAACCGAATTAACCGAAACCAAATAAGAAAAATATTGTTAACCGAACCAAACCAAATTAGAATCAAAACCGAATTAACCAAACCGAAATAAATTATTCGGTTTGGTCAAAAACCGAACCAAACTGAAATTTTAAATTAATTAACAAAAATTTCAAATTTTAACACTTAAAATACAAAATACACATCCAATATAAGTATTATAATGGATTAAATGGCTTAGTAGAGACACATAAATGAATAAGAGTGAATTTTTTAGAATAGGAATAAAGGTGTGGTATAAAAATAAAATTTTATTATATGTTTATATATATTTCGGTTCGGTTATTACGGTTTTTTCAATACAAAAACCGAACCAAACCGAATTTTTAAAATAACCAAACCAAATTAATATTTCGGTTTGGTAATTCGGTTACCGAACCATTTGCACACCCCTACTTACCCCATATCTTCTACAGCTAAAAAACCTTCGACCAGGGTTAGCAGCACTCCACGAAGCATTCACAATTGCAATTTCTCCATAGTAGCATGTAGGAATTTCAGTTCCGCTCAAACCTAAACCCGATTCTATAGCAACAAACGATGAATAATATACAAATTAGTTTCACAACTAACGTAATTCGTTTGAGAGTAGAAAGTGAAAAACTAATTTTAGAATTTGAGAGATTTGGAAGAGTAGAAAAAAGGAGAAGATTAGGGATTTGTGATTTTTGGGATTTTGTGATAAACTGATTTTTTCTTCCCGTTGAAGGAGAAGAAAACACATAATTTAATTTTTTATGCTGTCAAAAGCAATTTACGTGCCTACACGACCGCGTGACATACATGCACTGATTAAGTCAGCGAGAGGGGGCTGTTAGGTGCAAAATTACCAAGTTGGGGATGTTAGCAGAGAAAAACGTAAGTTAAGAGCGGAAAAAGTAACAGGTTGCCAAGTTAGGGGACAAAATATGTTATACCTAAAAGAAAACATGTAAATGCGGACATCAAATTTGATTCGTAATAAATTCACCATTTTGTACTCGTTTATGTAATTATCCTTGGTCATTATTACCAACACAATTTGAATTTTTTAAAACTCATAATATATGTAATCCATTGTTTTAAACTCAGACCCCGACCAATCGATTGAATCAGGTTCAGTCGGAAGTGGTGTTTGGTCCGGTTTGGTTTCAATCGGTTCTTGACAAAGTCAATAACCAACCGTTAATCGGTTAAATTGGTCGATTCAATCGCAAACTGATCGGTTCAATAGTAGACCAACTAGTTCAATTTGTCACTAGTTCAACTACTTCAACTGGTCGTTGTAGTTACATATCAATCTCACAATCTCTAAAATGCACATCTTATGCACTGCCATTGAGCTACAACGCTCAATTGGTTTGATATTATCACTTTATTCTTTTATATTTTGTTTTTCTTATGTATTTTAATTTTTTATTTAATTTATTATGCTATCGGATTAACTATATTATATTTTAAAAATATTTTTAATTATAATTTAATTTTTTTATAAGTAAATTATATTTAAAATTAATTTAAAATCAAATTAACATTAAATTAATTGTTTAAAAATTAATATATATAATATGATATTGAAATCGAATCAAATTATTAAGATATTGTGTTTAAAGTGTTTAATTTTATTTTTAAAATTTAATAAAATTTATTAATCTATTCATCTAATTTATAAAATATGGTTTACTTCGAATTAAATTCATTTTTTTTCAAAAGTAGCGACTCATTCTTTCAAGGATTATGTTTATTATTATGTTGTATGTCATTCTATTTCAAGATCGATTTATATTGTTGATCATTGATAGCTTATAGAATCGGTTAGAGGGGGTGAATGTCTATTAACTTGTTTAATTTAGATTTTAAAAATCTTTTCAAGTTATGTTAATGTATGCTAGGATAGAGAAATTAATTGAGTACTAAGTAGGCTCTTAATTAATCAAGTTTACTCGAGGATGTTTAAGGGAAAACAACTGAGTTTAATGAGGCATTAATTAAGTTATGGTTTAGAGTAAGAAAAGCTAAGTAAGCTTAGTATTACATAGTTTATGAGATATAGACTCAGCAAAGGTGAGTTAGCTTTTATGTGTAAAAGCTGAGTATATTCGACACTTAGAGAATTAAATGACACATATAAGTTTAACGATTTCTGTGAGGAACATAATATTCTCTTTGATGCTTTTCAGCAGAAAAGGCGCTGAAATTAGAAAAGGATTTTTAAGTGGTTTTAACAAGAAAAAGGTGTCAGTACAGAATTTTGGAGTATTCTCACTAAAGTCCAAGATAAAAAAAAATTCTCTAACATGCACCATTTTCTCAATGTCCCCACGCCCTCTGCAACGTCAGCAAGTCAACGAATCACAGAATTCCACGTTGCATCCCACGCGCCTCTCTATCAGAATGGATTGCTTGAAGGAAATGAGTTTTTGACACATTAACAGATTAATCTCACACTTCAAAGTTCAAAATTTCTATCTCTAAACATCTTGGAATTTATTTCAAATGGGAAAGTTCGAAATATGTGAAGAGAAGAGAATTTGAAGAACTGTTAGGATGAGAAGTTTGCAATGGCTACTTCTAAGACCTTCAACTATAAATAGAAGACTGGAGTAGACGCTTAAACTTGGTGAATCACCTCAAATTTCTAAAGAGTTGAAACTCTCTATTCAATCACTCAAAGCTTTTAGAAATTCTAAATCAAGCAATCAAGCAAATGCAAATTGTTCAATCTGTTTGTAATAAAGAGATAGCACTTAAGATTTGCCATTATAAAGTATTCAACGCGTTTTATAAGTTGAAACCCTTAGTTCGCAATTTCTTTCAAGAAATCTAAGTGATAGTTAAGGAAGGGTACCTAAACTATTTTTGAGAAGTAGTTAGAAAGGAAGGTACTTTCTATAAACTTGTCTACCCACTGTAAAGGCTTCTCTACCTAAGGAAGGAAGGAAAACACTAGTGGATTGAAGCTCAGAAAGTAATCCGGGGACCGGAGGTAGGTAGGGGCCGAACTAGGATAAATCTCAGGCGTTAAAGTTATATCCTTAATCATTTGTCTTACTATGTTTGTCTCATTCATCATTTTCTCTATTTTACAAGTTTCACTTGAAAAACCAATCTGAGCTATGTAAAGTACTCAGCAGTGATTGAAGTTAAACTGTGTTAGTAAAGCTCAGTAGTTTAAAGTTTTTAGACCAAGCATAGCACTGTTCACTTAGTACGCTTCTAAAAACTGAACTTGGTAATGAATTTTATAAACATTAAAAAGAACCAAGAAACACATTCACCCCCTTTATTGTTTATATTATACCGTTTAGGACCAACAAGTGGTATCAAATCAGTGCTCAGCTTTTAGACTAACAATCTTTGAGTTAAAGATCCGAAATGGCTTATAATAGTTTCAGTTCTAACTCAGGATAGATGGTTCTCCTTAAATAAGGAATGTCTATAATCAGGACACCATTGTTGATGGTAATCACTACATGTTTTAGAAAAATCACATGAAAAACTTTATCCAATCTCAAAGCATGCAAGCATGGCTCACTATAGAGCTTGGCCCCAGAATTCTTACCATTGTTAGGAATGGGGAATGTGTTCTAGTTTATTCGGAGGATTATGATGATGCTGACTTAAGGCTTCTCAAAGAGAATGCCACAACTATCAATTACTTACACTGTGCGCTAGATCTTGTAGAGTTTAACAGGGTCTTGGGCTGCAAGACAACATAGGAAATCTAGAAGAAGCTGGAGATTACCTACGAGGGGACTGATAAGGTCAAGGAGTCAAATATCAATCTCATGCTGAGGGAGTATGAGTGTTCCAGATGGGCGTTAGCGAGGGTGTTCAGGCCATGAATACCAGGTTCATTAATATCATTAATGAACTGAAAAGAATAAGTAAGGAGTTCACCAAGGAAGAGATGGTGAAGAAGATTCTCCGCACTCTTACCTTATAGTGGGATGCCAAGAAGAGCAGGATCGAGGAGGCTCATGATCTTAAGACATACGGCTAGGATGAGCTGATAGACACCTTGCTGACTTAGGAAATGTACCTGAGGAAATATACCGATAACTCCAAAAGGAGTAAGGGTAAGGAGAGAGAGGGAAAAGCCATTATTCTAAAAGCTGATTCTTCTGACTGTTGAACCCAAGTTACTAGTACTTTACAATACTTAAAACATTTTGGAAATAAAAAACTAACTAAGATAGTGAAATTAATTGAGTACTACGTATACTCTTAATTAATGAAGTTTGCTTGAGTTTGTTTAAGGGAAAACAACTCAGTTTACTAAGTGATTAATTAAGTTAGGCTTAGAGTAAGAAATCTGAGTCAAGATTAGTATTACATAGTTTTAAAGAAATTCACTTAGCTCTGCTGAGTTAGCTTTTTGTGATAAAAGCTGAGTTACTTTGACACTTAGAGAATTAAATAACACATATGCTTCTATCGTTTTTGTGAGAAACAATATATCTCTTTGATGTTTTTTAGGAGAAAAGGTGCTGAAATTAAAGAAGATATTTCAGTGGTCCTCACATTTAAAAGGTTTTAGTACGGAATGATGGAGATTCCTCACTAAAGTCCAAGGCAAAAGGAATCCTTTGACATGCGCCGCTTCTCAGTGTCTCCGTGCAACTCTACAACATCAAGTCAACCATTCCCAGAAATCCATGTTATAACTTGCGCGCCTCTCTATCATATCAGATTGCTTGAAGGAGTTTTTGAAGCATTAGATTAACAGATTAATCTCGCGCTTCAACGTTCGAAATCTGTGTCTTTAAATGTCCTAGAATTTGTCTCTAACAGGAAAATTCGAAAGATTTGAAGAGATGAGATATTGAAAAATTGTCAGGATGAGAAGTTTGCAACAGCTAATTCAATGACCTTCAAATATAAATGGAAGAATGGAGTAGATGTTCAAACTTGGTGATACACCTCAAATCTCTCTAAGAGCTGAATCTCTGTTCAAATACTCCCAGCTTTCAGAAATTCCAATTCAAGCAATCAGCAAACTCATATTATCTAAATCTGTTTGTAATAGAGAGAATAGCACTTAAGATTTAACATTATAAAGGATTCAACAATTCTATAAGTTGAATTCCCTTGTTGGAATTTTCATTGATAAACTTGAGTGTCAATTTAGGAAGGGTACCTAAATTGAGTTTGAGAGTAGTTAGAAAGAAGGTACTTTCAGTAATCTGTTCTACCCGCTGTAAAGGCTTATCTCCCCTTAAGGAAGGAACCAATCATTAGTGGATTAAACCTCAGAAAGGAATCCGGGGACTAGAGGTAGGCTAGGGGCCAAACCAGGATAAACTTCAGGTGTAAAAGTTCTAGCCTTACTTATTTACCTTTATCGCGTCTTATCTCATTCATCATTCTTTCTATGTTATTCGTTTTGCTTAAAAACAAATTCTAGCTGAGTAGAGTACTCAACAAGAAATTGAAGATAAATTATGTTAGCAAAGCTGAGCAGTTTATAGTTTTTAGACCCAACTTAGCATGATAAACTCAGCACGCATCTAAAAACATATCTTGGTTAAGCCCCCTCTACTATTATTTTAAGCCGTTTAGGACCAACAAGTGGTTTCAAAGCAATTGCTCAACTTTTAAACTAATCATCTTTGAGTTAAAGATCCATAAATGGTTTACAACAGTTTTAGTTCTAGCTCAGGAGTGATAGTGCTCCTTAAAAAGGGAATGTCTGTAACCAGGCTATCGTTGTTTGACGGTAATCATTACATGTTTTGGAAAATCACATGAAAATCTTTATTCAATCACAAAGTCAAGGAGTCGAAGATCAATCTCATGCTAAGAAGTATGAGATATTCCAGATGGGCGCTAGTGAGGGTATTTAGGCTATGAATATTAGGTTCATTAATATTGTTAATGAATTGAAGAGATTGGGTAAAGAGTTCATCGAGGAGGAGTTTGTGAAGAAGATTCTCCGTACTCTTTCCTTAAAATAAGATGCCAAGAAGAGTGTGATCGAGGAGGCTCATGATCTTAAGACCTACAATTATGATGAGCTGATAGGAACCTTGCTAACTTAGGAAATGTCAATGAGGAAATATATTGATGAGTTTAAAAGGAGTAGAGGCAAGGAAAGAGAGGGCAAAGCCATTATCCTGAAAGCTGATTCTTTTGATGAATCCACCAGCTGTAATTTTGATGAGCAAATGGCCCTTCTAACCAGGTGTTTCAAACACTTCATGAAGAACGATGAAAAGTTCAAAAAGAAGAAGTTTCCCTCTAAAACAAGTCAACTCAAAACCGGTGAGGAGCTAAGGAAGGATCCAAGAAGGAACACAGTAAAGGCATCAAGTGCTTTGGTTGTGGAGAAAAAGGCTATATCAAGTCTAGCTGTCCAAAGACCAAGAAGGGTAGATACAAGAAGACGTTCACAAAGAAGAATGAGGCACTTGCTGCTACCTGGAGTGATTTATAAGAATCTTCATCTTTTGAAGAAGAAGCAACTAACTCTGCCAACCTCTGCTTGATGGTGATCGAGAATCAAAGGGATGAAGGCTTAATATCTACTTCAAATAGTAGTCAAATCACTACTGACTCTAAAGCTGAGTACAATATAGAGAAATCCCTTCAAACTAAGGTACATCCTGAAATCCAATTGTCCATAAAAGAGTTCTATTGGTTACTCTTTAATGTTATGAAACTAAAAAATAAGTCAGGAAAGAACATCAAAGGGCTAGTGAGGAGAAGTGAAAACCAGGAAGACACCATTCCTTCCTTGTCTCTTGATATTCGCTTTCTTCAAGAAAAAGCTAGTATCAAGAATGTAATATTAGCAAGCTCACTAAGAAATTAGATGAGTTGACTACTGAGATAACAACTTTAAAGGAGAAACGAGTTCCTCCTCTAGCCAATGGTTAAACTTCGAGTTACCAAACTCATAATTCTAAGATGAAGAATTCCTCTAAACAGAAAAAAGCGAGCCAACCCATGCTACAGTTATTTGTAAGCATAAAAATGGTTACTATGACAAGTATGATTGGAATAACTTAAGTACTGCTAACAAGGGAAGACCCAGCTTGAAAGCTTGGGTACCAAAGAAAATGCAACTGTTTTGCAGGTGAGCCTTGGATCCGCTGATGATACTGAAATGTGGTATTTTGATAGTGGATGCTCAAGGCATATGACAGGAGATGAAAGTCAATTCATCTAATTGGAGAGTAAAAGAAATGGAATGTTAGTTTCGGAGAGAACCAAAAAGGAAAGATTGTGGGTTGTGGCACTACTGGTGTCTCTCTTTAAATCGAAGAGATTTTATCTGGTCAAAGGACTCAAGTTCAACTTGCTTAGTGCAGCCCAGCTTTATGACAAATGCAGAAAGGTTACATTTGACTCAGCAGGTTGCTCAATTATTAACTGTAAGACTAATTTTACTATACCGTTTGCTCTTAGAATTAATAATGTGCATATGATTGATTTATCCCCTGATTCTGCTAAAGTTTGTCTTGTATCTATGGAGGATAATTCATGGTTTTGGCATAGAAGGTTGGGTCATATAAATATGAACATTTTATCCAAAATGGCCAAAAAGCAATTGGTTATGTGTTTACCCAGTATCAGCTTCGAAAAGGATAAACTTTGCTCAGCTTACCAGCTCGGTAAGCAAGTTAAGAAATCATGTAGGACAATTAATCACAGAGTAACTAAGTGACCATTGGAGCTCCTCCACCTAGATCTTTTCGACCCAATTCAGCCTATGAGCATGGGTGGTAAGAGATTATCATTGGTGGTTGTGGATGACTTCACGAGATTCACTTGGGTAGTCTTACTGAGTAGCTAAGAAGAAACATATGAATCTTTTTTCAAGCTTAGAAATTGGATAATGAATAAAATAGGACCTAAAATCAGTAGAATCTGAAGTGATCATGGACGTGAATTCAAGAATTTTCATTTCGAAAAATTCTGTTCAGCACATTGTAAAGGATTCAACGCTTTTTATAAGTTGAAATCCTTAGTTGGTAATTTCTTTCAAGAAATATGAGTGACAGTTTAAGAAGGGTACCTAAATTGTATTTGAGAGGTAGTTAGAAAGGAATGTACTTTTTGTAATCTTTTCTACCCACTATAAATGCCTCTCCGCCTAAGGAAGGAAAGAAACCACTAGTGGATAGAAGCTCGGAAAGGAAACCGGGGATTGGAGGTAGGCTATATCTCAAGTGTTAACATTCTATCCTTACTCGTTTATCTTTACTGTGTTTATCTCATTCATCATTCTTTGTTTTACAAGTTTCACTTAAAAAAAATATGAGCTGAGTAAAGTACTCAGCAGCGATTAACGATAAATTGTACCAGCGAAGCTGAGCAATTTATAGTTTTTAGACCCAACATAGCACTGTTCACTCAGCACGCTACTAAAAACTAAACTTGGTAAAGATTTTTCATAAACATTAAAAAGAACCAAGAAATGCATTCACCCCCCTCTACTGTTTATGTTAGGCCATTTAGGATCAACAATTTGGTCTCAAGTTGTGCTAATTAAACTTACTAAGCTCGGGTTGGTTTTTCAAGCAAGATAAAACTAAAGAGAATGATGCTCATGCTGAGTAATAAAACTGTAAAAGGATAAAGATAAAGATTGAGAAATTTTACACCTAAGAATTTATCTTGGTTCGGCCCCTAACCTACCTTTAGTCCCCAGGTTCCTTTTCGAGCTTAATCCACTAGTGATAACTTCTTTAACCAGGCAGAGAAGCCTTTGACAATGGGTAGATGTTTTACAACAAGTAACTTTCAACCTAACTACCTCTCTATATAGTTTGAGTACCCTTCTCAAACTGCAATAACTCAATTTAAAATTTGATTGCTAAAACTAAAACTCAACTTATAAAAGTGTTGGCTCTTTTATAATGAATGACTTAGCTAATTCTAAGTCTATTTAATTTCTCTCTATTAGAGATAGAATAAGAATGTTTTTTTTGCTTTTGAGATTTTCTTGAAGGAATTTCGAAGGTTGTGATTGCTTGAACATAGTTTCAGCTCTTTAGAAATTCAGGTTATTCACCAAGTTGTAAATGTTTGCTTCAGTCTCTTTTTATAGTTGTAGATTCTTGAAAGTAGTCGTTGGAACTTCTCGTTTTAACTTGTACTACAAAATCTTATCTCTTCACTTCTTCAATTACTTTGCGTTTGAGAAAGATTTAAAGCATTTTAGAGATAGTGGTTTTATCTGTTGAGGTGTCATGTTAATCCGTTGATTTATTTCTTGTCAAGGTTTGAATTCCTCAAACGAATCATATAATAAAGAGGGCGCGAGATGCAACATGGAGCATTGTAATTGAATTAGTTGCTGACATTGTAGTGGCGTGGAGATGCGGGAAAATGATGCTTGTTAGTTGATTCCTTTTAGTCTGGGACTTTAGTGACCACATGACAACATCTGTACTGACACTTTTTAAGTGTTTAGACCACATAAATATTCCTTTGTTTTCAGTGCCAAATCCTTTTTGAAACCTAAAACGCATCAAACTAGAATATTCTATTTTTATAGAATTCATTAAATGAAATAGCGTTATATTACTCAGCATCGCATAAAGGTTACTCGACCTACGTTGAGAAATATCATTGAACTTTGAAATTGAGTTGTTTTTCCATTCACCACTTTTCTACTGATAATATAAAAGTTCTAAATATGAACAGGTATTGTCAGTATCGCTTATCAAATAGAAAAATGATGATAACAACAAGTATACAATTGCGATGTAGTTTCAAAAGATATCGATCCCATAGGGAAGGAATTAGGTTCTAAGGATCAACTAGAGTTACGGAACAAAAGAAAATAAAATAAGTTGAAGGTTTTTGAATGGTAGATTGATAAATGGACAGATGCATGAACAAATTAGAGAAGATGCAAAGCATATAGGTATTCCCTAAGAATACGTATAGTGGAATAAAATACGCAAAATAATCAATAATGTTTTATGCCCTAGATAACTTCAACAAACTCTGTTCTAGATGCCCAAATATCCAATAAACAGCAGAGCAACACATGAAATGACTTTTCTAAATCTAGGGTAAATGAATTATTACACTTATAAAAACCTGGACAACAATAATACTATGCTTAGTACGAGTCGCTCTCACATAGCCATATTTAGCAAGTTACCACTCCAAAAATGTTGGCTCACTAAACAGTGTTAAAATCACAGATCTAGTGATTATACACAATCTTGTTAACCCCGAAACTACTCTTAAAGT
>CATIWQ010492322.1:0-22917 GCA_949673415.1 Euphorbia schlechtendalii
TTTTATGGTCATATCATGTTTATCACACTCTAAAATGGACCAAAGGTCAATTTTAAGGTCAACGTTGAAAAACTCGCACTGATTTCCAAGATCGAAATTAGTGAAAACTTTGATGCTTGCCTTTTATGGTCATATCATGTTTATCACACCCTAAAATTGTTCAAAGGTTGATTTTAAGCACAAAGGTGAAAACTCGCACTGATTTTCAGGATCGAAATTTCATGAAAACTTTGACGCATGCCTTTTATGGTCATATCATGTTTATCACATCCTTAAATGGTTCAAATGTCGATTTTAAGCACAAAGGTGAAAAATCTCACACCGTTTTTCGAGATCGAAATTTCATGAAAACTTAGACACATGCCATTTATGGTCATATCAAGTTTATCATAGTCTAAAATGGTCCAAAGGTCGAATTTAAGGTCAACGTTGAAAAAGCTCGCACCGATTTCCGGGATCGAAATTTCGAGAAAACTTTTATTCATCGATTTCCAGGATAGAAAGGTGAAAAAACTTGCACCGATTTCTGGGATCAAAATTTCTTGTAAACTTTGACGCATTTTTTTATGGCCATATCAAGTTTATTACACTCTAAAATGGTCAAAAGGTCTATTTTAAGGTCAACGTTAAAAAAAACTCACACCGATTTACGGGATTGAATTTCGTGAAAACTTTGATGCATGCCTTTTATGGTTATATCAAGTTTATCACACTCTAAAATGGTATAAAGGTCAATTTTAAGGTCAACGTTAAAAAAACTAGCAACGTTTTCCAGGATCGAAATTTCGTGAAAACTTTGACGCATGCCTTTTATGGTCATATCATGTTTATCACACTCTAAAATGGACCAAAGGTCGATTTTAAGGTCAACGTTGAAAAAACTCGCACCGAAATCCGGGATCGAAATTTCGTGAAAACTTTAAAGCTTGCCTTTTATGGTTATATCATCTTTATCACATCCTAAAATGGTTCAAAGGTTGATTTTAAGCACAAATGTGAAAAATCAAATCGAACGTACTTGTGACTACTTGTGATGTGCAATATTATTTGTGCTAACCTTTGTGGATGCAGCTATATTGGAGTTAGTTGATTGTTAGGATTTAATTTCCTTCAGGATCGCATTTAAATTTTGAAATCAATTGTAATATTTATTAGATATCGATGTAATTAGGTGATTGTATCCCTTAGATTCTGATTTATCTAGGTGATTTGTATTCCCCATCCCAAATTGTTATTAATCTCCCTAGATTAGGTGTATTTACTTTCCTACGTGTCTACTTTTCGCAATTTAATTATTTATTACTTTATGCATGCGTGATAAAATAATCATAAGCCAAAAATACCTAGTTCAGTTCGAATATTATAAATGTTGTTTCTAACATAGTAAATTTAACTCAAATGATGACAAAGTAAGTAACTCATCTGAACTCGAATCTTTGTGCTATGGTATAGATTGGGTAAACGGATTTAAGCTATACCAAATTTTCCCGAAAGAGCTGATCCGGTTGGTGACTTTGTAACATAGGCTAGAGATTTAGGTCTCGAGTCTTTAAAACTTGAAATACATTTTCATTCAAGACTTTCTTTTCAAAAACCCCACGCCATATCTCATGAGGCAGGTTTCTCGCGGGGATCGCGCGGGTCGAACGTCATCCACTCACAATGGTATTATAACAGAGTAACTCCAAATACTCAACATAAAGGTGTATAAGACAAGAGTTGAGTTTAATTCTATCATACCATGCTGAATAACTTAACTCAATAATTAATGCTAGTAAAATTAACTATGTCTTTTAAGCCAGCAAGAATATGTGATCTAATATCAACTAAGCTAACTAATTCTTGTTAAATACTAACTACTGTATTATTGCCTTATAAATTGTTGTCCTTCATTTTTTACATCTTCAAAAACTTTAACTCAATATTATTGATCAATCCTTAAGTTGGGTTCAACAAGAACAAAAAATGTTGGACATTATTTTGAACTCTCAAAAGAGCGATGGTGACATGCATGAATTGGATACTATGAGGAAGGTCTTCAAAGTAACACTACAAGTTTATGTCTAGAAAAGGAAGCGATGTCCTCTGATCCCTCTACTTCCACTCAAATACCTATTCTTACGAAAATTGAATATTCTTAGCCTACATTGTAAAAAACAAGCACTACATATTCATCAGGAATCCTATAAAAAAAAGCCTCCTTTACCTTCCAAAAAGGCTACAATTTTCCCCAACATGATTACAAACCTCAAACCTCCCAATTTCATCAAAATAGGAGATATTGCTCGTATTGGAAAGATAGCCTTTCCATTATCAGAGACAATCAAATGACAAAGTGTTTCATTCTAAAAAATGGAAAACATCACCATCATTTTCAAGAGCCAAAAGAACATATCCTATCTATCACAAGTTAACAAGTTCATATCAAAGTCGTTTTACATGTTTCTATTGTAACCAAGTAGGGCACAAATTTAAACAATGTCAATTCAAGCACTGAACATATAATGGAATTGCTACGTGCGTTCCCAAAAGGAACTCAAGTGAATCTAACCCTAAAGGTTCCAACTTGTTATGGGTACCTAAAGAGGATTAATTTGTTTTGCGGGAATGTCTCAAGAGATCCCTGAAGAAGTCAAAGTCGTACATTAATAGTGGATGCTCTAAACATATGATGGGTGATAAGAAACACTTCTCCTCCCTAAAATCCAAAGAGGCAAAATAGTGAGATTTTGTGATAAAAAGAAAGGAAACATCATAGGAATTGGAAAAGTTGGAAGCAATCCCCGCTTTCATGTTGTTAGACTTGTTGATGGAGTCAAGTTCAATCTTATAAGTATAAGTCAACTTTGTGACAAAGGATATAAGGTAACATTTGACTCTTTATATTGCAAAGCTATAGAAGATGCATGTGATATTATGCTTAACACTTCTAGAATTAATAATGCATACATTCTTGATATAGATCCTCTAGCTAATAGTAATTGTTTGATATCGCAAGATGATGAAAATTGGTTATGGAGTCGTATATTAGCTCATACTAGTATGTAATTAATTTCTAAACATTCTATGCATGATTTTGTTAGAGGTTTGCCTAATATATCTTATGATAAGTATCATATATATGATGATTGTGTTACAGGAAAGCATGTTAGAAACTCCTTTGCTAATAATAGTGTTGTGACCACCTTGAGACAGTTAGAACTTTTGCATCTAGATTTACTTGGTCCTGTACAACCATCTAGTATAAATAGGAAAAAAGTATGCTTTTTGTGATTGTTGATGAATATTCACACCTTGGGTTATTCTTCATATGGTAAAGCTTAATAGAGTGTTTAATAGAAGAACTCTTACTATTGAAGAATCTATGCATGTTGGATTTAATGAATCTATTCTTAACCCAAATAAGAAATATCAGGATACGGTTGAGATACTTGATTTAGAGGATATTCAACAAGTAACAAAATATCCATCTCCACAAGAAAGAAGCAATGATGGTCAGGATATCGAAGAACTTTAAGTTCAACCTTTGGAGCATGATTTGACAAAAGATATGAGATATCACAAATATCACTCAAAAGAAAACAAAATTGATGATCTTTCACAAAAAATGATGACAAGAGGACAATTAAGAGAATACTTTGAGGATGTTGCATTTGTCACATAAAAGAGCCAACGGATATTGAAGAAGCTAAATTGGAAGAGGGTTGGTTTATAGCTATGTAATAAGAACTTGAACAATTTAAAAGAAACAAAGTTTGGCATTTTTCTCTTAAACCAAGTGATCAATCCGTAATTGGAACTAAATAGTTGTTCAGAAATAACATTCATGAGTCCAAGAAGGTGATTGGAAACTAGGAAATATTGGTAGCTCAAGGATATAATCAACAAGAAGGTATAAATTATTATGAGACTTTTATCCGGTTGCAAGACTAAAAGCTATTTCGATGCTTTGTGCATATAGATGCTATAAGGAATTAAAACTCTACCAAATGGATGTTAAGAGTGCCTTTCTTAATGGCTATCTCAATGAAGATGTTTACACCAAAAAACCACTAGAATTTGAAGATAGCTTGAATGTGGATCATGTCTACAAGCTCACTAAAGCAAAATATAGACTCAAACAAGAACCTAGAGCATGGTATGAAAGGTTGTGTACATTCTTACTTGATAAAAGAATCGAACAAGGTAATTTGATACTTCATTTTTTAATAAAGTTTTATGTAAGCATACTTTACTTGTGTAAATATATGTAGATGATATAATATTTGGTTCCACTAATGAGCTTTTATTCAAGAATTTTCAATAAAATGAGCATAGAATTTGAAATTTTCATGATGCGAGAATTGAACTTCTTTCTTGGATTGCAAATAAAAACAAGGAAAAGAAGGAATATTCATATGCCAAACAAACTATACTAGAGAGCTTATCAAGAAATATGGCATGGAAATTCAAAGAATGCAAACACTCTTATGAGTACTACATGGTTACTAGATGCAAATGTTAAAGGTAAAATGGTAGATACTAAGAAGTATCGAGGTACAATCGACTTATTACTTTATTGAACATCTAGTCAACCTGACATTCAATTTAGTGTATGTTTATGTGCACGTTTTCAGTCTAACCCTAAGGAATCCCACTTGAAATTTGTGAGTAGAATTCTTAATTATCTTAATGATAGCTAGGATACTAGAATATTGTATCAAAAAAATAAAAGTTTTGATCTTGTAGGTTATAGTGATGCTGACTATAGTGGTGCAAATTTGGAAAGAAAGAGTACTTTAGGAACATTTCATTTTCTAGGAGAACCACTCGTATCATGGTCAAGCAAGAAGCAAGCTATGGTGGAAATATCAACCATGGAAGCCGAATACACTACCTTGGCTCAAAGTGTCTCATAAATTCTATGGATCAAGCAATAACTATTAAATTATAGATTAAAGTATGATCACATTCCTATCAAGTATGATAATCAAAGTGTTATCAACATCACAAAGAATCATATCCAACACTCAAAGACCAAGCACATTGATATTAAGCATCATTTTATAAGTGATTATGTGAAAAAGGAGAAATTACCTTGGAGTACATTTTTACTCAAGAGAAAATGGCAAATACTTCACCAAAGCTTTAAATGAAGAATAATTCAAGAAGTTGAGAATATTGATTGGTATGGGAAGATCACCATATGGGCTATAAGCTGTAAAATTTGACAAATTTAATCGGTTATTCCTTCTAATCTATTTTGTATGATATGATTATGTAACATTGAGTAAAGCATTGCTATTGGATAAATCTTTGAAATAGAGATGAATGGTTACTTATGCTAATTTGTACAGTAAAGAAACTGAGGAAAATAAATTAATGGATAGAATTGTGAATAAGTGAAAGTGGTGGAAAATTCAAAATTGGAGGGAAAAAGAAAATTTCCTTCCCAAGAGTTTAGGTATGATTATCTCTATCAAAGGTACAAATAGCTGAACTTTGAAAAGTCCCACTTTCTCATCTCTCAAAGGATACGAAACCACCATCACCAAGAGTAGTTAAAGTGGAGATCAAACCCATTTCTAAAAACCAAATCCAACTATCATCCATCACTGATCTCTTTCCTTCGAAAAAATCCTAAATCGCCATCACTAACCAAAATTTCTTTCATTTTCATCTTATCCAGCCTAAAATTCTCTCTTATATAACTAAACCTTCTTTCACGAGAATGTCAGAAACTCCATGAAGAAACAAGCTATGTTTGGAAAACTCTCTGTCTAAGAAACAGATTTATCAACCTAATCTTTACAAGCAAAGAAAGATTTTAGATTCCTCAATGATATAAGCCTTAGAAAATGTTTTCAGTCGCAGACCTGATTCACCTCTTCAAGATTTAGTGGATGATCATTTCAATCCAGCACAAATTGATATCATAAGAAGTTCTGAAGCAGGACCCTCAAAGCTCTTGCCCAAAACTTTTATTGCTCAAATAACTTGAAGTACCAAAAGAAAAGTAGATTGGACTTCTGGAAGAAAGATGGTAAAGAAGAGTTTTTCAAGCTATATTTTCGAAAGCTTCACTCCAAAAAGAGGTACATTAAAATATCCCAATGTTTTTGAAAGAAATTTATCACTTTGTAAAAGAGTTGACCTTAATTTCTTACTCATTAGAAAGAAGATTGTTGGTCAATAGTTTGAAAGATAAAATTGGTTACACTTTTGGCTATAAGTGAAACAATCCAAAATAGATTTGTGTATGAATTTTATGATTCGCTGGTTCACATAATTGATGAGAAATTCGGAGTAACCTTAGAAGGAAGAGTTTTGCACAGAATCAAAAGATACTAGGCAAAGCCCTTGATTTAGCTACTAATGGAAGTAGGGGTAAAGATCATGAGAGAAATTATTGGTTACAAGCCTAGAAAGTTTATAAGATCCTTGTTGGGAATTGATAATAGGTTCAAAACTCCTAAGGAAGTTAAGTTAGGAAACCTCAATGAAGACTTCAAGTTGATATAACACATTATAACAATTGTGTTACTTCCTAAAGGATCAAACCAAAAAGCTTTCACTAAACTTGAAAGGTGTCTAGTATGGATGATAGCAAATGGAGTGAAAATCAACTTTCCCTACCGCATTCTATTTCACTTGACAAGGTTAAATATGGATGACTCCTTACCTTATGCAATGATTTTAAGCAAATATTTAAGCCATTATGGATTAGGAGGCAATGGAGGGAAAGAAATGGAAGATTACACCACATTTATCATCAACTCCACTAAATTTGGCAATAATTTAAAATCAAGCAATATGGGTAAGAAAATTCTGAACTTATAATAAGGTGAAGATTCAATCAACATTGAAAATGAGTATGAGTTTGAATCTGAAGAAATTAGCAAAGAGGATGAAGACATTCAAAGCAACAATAATGAAAATGAAGAAGCCAAAGTAGAAGATAGATACCTTATGGGAATATATAGTGAAGCCTCTTATTTTGTTCATCTAGAGACTAAAGGCTAACAAAATCCCAAAAATGCATAAATCATTATAAGCTTAGATGGTGAGGAAGAAAATTCCTTTGATGCCTTGATCAATAGACAGGAAAAAGAAGAAGCAGATCCTGATTGGTCAATTGAGGAGTATGCTGAAATGGTTCAAGAAAATGAAAGAATGGAGGAAATGGTTAGAGAATTGAAGGAAATTGATGATACTCTAGATATGGAAGAAAGTGAAAGCTTTGTGTCAATCAGAGGAATGAATTAGATGAAGAAACTAAGGGAGAAGAAAATGGAGATAAAGAGGAAATGGTATCTCATGAGAAGTTGATAATACAAGGAGATAGAACAAGAAAATGTAGAGTTGGAAAAGACACTACTAATACTAATAAATCCTTCTCTCTCATCAATGATGGCCACTCCCAGCCATAAATTCTATTCGCCTTAACTTATCCAACACATCATATTTATCTTCAAAAAATATCCCTTTTAACCTAAGCTTCCGTCCATTTGGTGAATTCTTGTTCAAACTATATTCAACCACTCCATTCCACTACTTCTTCACACCAAGACAAAATCCTTTTAGTTTACTTGAATGGAAAACACTCTTACCTCAACCTTCCTAACAGCCATCCTAAGAATTCTTCCTCTGATGCAAGGATTCCTCAATTATCCTCTAATTTACTGAGACAAATGATACATACTTAATTAACACTATATCCTTTCTCCAGAATGTTACTCTCCTTATTAGAGAAGCTTTAATATCTATGACTAATATCCCCAAGTTAAAGTCCTATGTTTTTTAGTGCTTGATTTCATTCGTGAACTATAAATGTAACACTTTCAACTTCAACAAGAGATAATTGATCTAGTTATCCAGTAAAAAGCTATTAGAGAATATCTTATTCAAACATAGGATATTCTAGATTTAGAACTCTCCAAGATGAATAAACTATTTCATGCTTTAGTAACTCAAGTTGAAATATGGATATGATGGTCAACTAGTTCTATGGTACCATGTCAGCCTCTTCCACCAAATAACCCTAAAAGCACCAAGATATGTTTTAAAGAGCTCAAAAAGAACCATCTCAGAAGTTACCATATGTTGATCAAAGTTTCAAGATCAACTCTACTTGTCAAAGAAGCTATTATTCAAGTCTCCTTTTATCTAAATATTTTTTAGTAATTCGGTTTGGGCATTTGTACTTATTTGTGCTGCTACATTACTTAAATAGGCCTAAATGCTTAAGTACTTTTATCTTTTTTCTATCTTTCTTATGATGATAAAGGGGGAGAATTTGGATGGATACTTCTATGGATCTAATATACTGCTTGATGGATATGATATTTGATATATATGTTATTTTTATAAATCTGATATCTGTTTAGATGGATGAATTTATATGTTCTGTATTGACAAAGTAAGTCTTTTAATGATTACATGTGACTGGTGTTACACGATGTAAAAGTATGAGAAATTTGTAAAAAGCATTATTTGATACATATATGATCAGTTAATGAATATGTGTGATGATAAGTGAAATTAGTAGTTTCTAAGCTTAAATGTGTTATGGTCAAATTATAAGGAGTTATACTTATGTAGGAAATGGAATCAGAACTCTTTATGAAAAATACTTGGTATAAATTGGTAATTTACTATGTCCATGCTTGATCTGATTATAGGTTTTGTCATCAACAACATGAGATACTTAAAACTTATTGTTTCTACCATTTTAGAATTTGCTTTAATGATTGGATACATATACTATTAATTGACTAATTCCTAGCTAGACAGACCCTTAAACATTTATTACAGTTTAGGAAGATACAAGCATTTACAAGTCTGTAGTTGTTTTTTATGCAAATGCAGTGAGTACATTGTAAATGTTTTATCTTGCTAAACTATAAATGCTTATATCTTGCTAAACTATAATAAATGCATGTATCTTGTAAATTTTTGTATCTTGTAAATGCTATTTAGTGAGCCAACATTTTTGGAATGGTAACTTGCTAAATGTGGCTATGTGAGAGCGACCCATACTAAGCATAGTATTGACGTTGTCCATGTTTATATAATAGTCTTATCTCGTTTACGCTAGGATTAGAAAAATTATTTCATGTGTTGCTCTACGGTGAATCATTGAACATCTGAGTGTGTTGAACCGGGTTTGTTAGATTAGTCTAGTGCATCGTAACATCTTTGTTGAACTTGCATGTTTTCTCTGCTATACTTGTTCGTAGTGAAAATCTATGAATTTAGATCCTCTCATCTATTACATCTATATTTACTCAACTTTTCATTATGATTTTCCTTTTCCAAAAAAATCTCAAAACTATTTTTATTTTCCATTACTTTGTCTTTCCTTGTTAGTCTTTAGACCTAGTCCTTCCTTGTGGGTTCGACATCTTTTAAAACTACATCGCAACTGTATACTTGCAGTTATCATCATTTTTCTATGTGATAAGGGGTATTGACAACACCTACATTTTTCATGAACAAGTTTTTGGCATTGTTATTGAGGATAAGTCTTACTAAACGAGTATAGCCAAGTCTCACGAACATCTTTTTGGAACCGTAAAGATATTAAACTTATCAGTGGAAAAGTCGTGAACAATCAGCCATGCTATCAAAATTAAAAGATGCATTATGAATTGAATCTGAATCTGAACCTGAGTTTTCACTTGAGTCAGTGTGCAAAACCCCCATCCAGACTACCCATGATTGAAGAAATGTGGACCAAGCGATGAGCAAGCCTTTTCCAAGCTAATATACACAAGTAGAAGAGCAGACCATACATGTAATATTCACAATGTGATTCATGATGTGGAAAAATGCATGAGATATTGATGTTATGGATGCATTAACAAAGGGTTAATGTGCCATGATACGAAATAAACAATGTGTTTGTCAATCCATTTGAAACAAATGGGTTAGTCAATAGATAAAATGTAAATAGGTGAAAATAAAAATCAAGCATAAGGAGTGGATTTGAGATTTGTATAATGTCCATGTGACATCGTAATATGAGTGGTGTATTGTAAATGAAATGAGGTGACCAAGTTACCCATGTGGTAATAGGTTCATAGTTTGAGATTTCCTACTGTGACTAAATCTCATGGAATGAGGTAGTCAAAATTGATTTCGGGTAAGCAATGCAACATACCTTGATGAAATCAAATAAAATTAAAATAACATGAAAACAACTACCGTATATAGCTATGAAATGAATGATTTGGTTATTTTTCCTAATTAGGGTAGAGTTTCGGATGCCGGTGTGGTCATCACTATACGAGGGTATGTTTTGATGCATGAATCATTGCCCCATGCGGGCGAATGGTTCGAGTCTTAAGTGTATACCCTTGAATATTGGTAAGGTAAGACTTTTAAAGAGAGTTCCCCTCGTGTGGACTTAGGTCTGGATGTTAATGTGGACATCATGATATAGTGTATTGTATGGGCATTTGTTCGCCCTATTTCAGCTATGAGTTAGATGTCGAGTGGACATCTCATACGTAATGAGTCGTATATGTTATTACCCCGTGTGAGCTAAGTATCAGATGTCAAGTGGACATCACATAGGTAATGTGTGGGATATGTTATTGCCCCTTGCTGGCTAAGTGTCGGATGTTAAGTGGACATCATGCAATTTGGGGTGACTGATGCTTCATGATTCTAATTATTTTCATGTTGTCCTAGGATGACATGATCTCGAATGTCAATTAATCCTAAGTATGTGTGACCCACCGATCTCAAGTAGACATCACGCAATTTGGAGCGAATGATGCTTCATGATTCTAATTGGTTTCATGTTGTATTAGGATGACACAATCTTGAGTGTTAATTAATCCTAAGTATGTGTGACATCGTGACGATACGAACATGTTAGTTACATCATTTTAATATCATGAGTGTGTGTGTGTGTGTGTTTAAGTGCCTACACTAAGATTAGTGGTTAGCATGACATGTTTATACAATGATAAATTGAAAGTAGTAAACACATAGCACATAACATGCAACATCCAAACATCCAACCATACAACTCTCTCGCGTAGGGTTTTTGGCTTGTCTCTATCCAAAGTTTGGTTCATCTTAGTACCACGAGGGTACTAAGGAGCGCACCTGCAAGAGAAATATAATGTATGATCGTTTGTTAGGTAACAGCGTAAGGAAATTGCCTATGGCTTATCTACATGAGGTTTGCTTTTTGGTTGCTCATGTAGAAGGTTCTTGTTGCACTAAAATACACTCTAAGCCTCTCCCCAAATAGGTTATAACGAGGGAGGTACATGTGATATGGCAACAAGTGCTCCACTCACTCAAGTGCTATCTTTTCTCAAGGAGGAAGATGCGTACAAGATTAAGTATCACAGTGATAGGGTACCTTAGACTTACGAGCTAATACCCTCTATTGCAATGCAATATTATGAACATGTTATAATTAAGAAATTGTGGAATAATGTGATGAACAATTTTAGACAGTTATCCAGGATCTAAAAACTTAAAAAAAAGTTTAAGAAAATATCCCCAATGGAGTCGCCACTATGAGTAGATGACATGGATGTGATGGGCCGAGAGCGCGTTGATGATAGGCATGATCTACTTAGGTGTTTTTGTGAAAATAAAATATCGGGCCAGGGACTCAAAAGTTTTTTCAAGAGAAAATGAAATTTATTTAGATCGGTCAAAACCCAAAACCGATGTCTCATAGTGTAGAGTTACCACCGGGATAAGCTCTTCTAGTAATTAAAGTTTTGTGAGGCTTAATGTCCGGGGGACGGTCCACGAAGACATAGAGATTCGGGTTTGGGATAAGTTGTTTACTTCTCGTTGGATCACATTAAATTACATCTACAGAAAATCGAGTTTCTTAATTATGCATATTCGAGCTTATGTCATTTTCATGTTTATAAAGTGTGATTTAACGCGCATGTGGAAAGTAGTAAATCCATATATAAAACACTAAATAAATGCGGGAAAATAAAATTACAAATTACAGAACCTCGGGGATGCAACTGCCCGCCTAATCTATTAATTACATATCCTTTATTGTTGCAATACCCGAAGGAAAGTAAAATCCTAGGCATACATCTAACCTAATCTACCTACATCCACAAAGGTTAGCACAACATGAATATTTACACATATGCTCAATTTGATTTTGGCGATCAGCGGTTAAAAATTCTTGTTTTGGAAGAAAACAATTCATTTTATTTACAAATATGTTGCTCATTTTTATTTAATGAAAATGATCAAATGGCAAAAGGTGAGGTCTGCTATCAAGGAATAATTTTAATTCCCTTCATGGGGGTATTCTAACATGAATGTTAGAGAATCTCCACAATTAAATAATTAAAAGAAAATATATAGAATAAAAGAAAACCGAAACAATAAAAAGAAATAAAATAATAATTGAATAAATAAATAAATTAAAAGAATTAATAAAGAGAATTTAAATAATAACAAGAATAAAACAAATCCTAGGTCGATGACGAAAATCGAGTTCATCTCAGTATTTAGGAGAAAAGAAATTAAATAATAGAGCATAAGACATAGGAAAAAGTAGTTATAGGAACTCAGAGGCTTACCCTTTTTGTTACGAATCAATGTCGGTAAATTCGCTTGATTTCCAGGAGTGCTACTCGTTCTTTTTGGTTTGATTTTTGTGTGAAAAAGAAAGGTTTATTTATCCTAAAAAAATAAGACTCGGACTCTAAATTTATTTTAGGTTCGAGAATATCTGAGGAAGAAAAAGATGAAATAAATAGATTTAAAAATATTTAGATTTTAGAAGAAAAAGAATAAAAATCATTGTCAAAAAGTCAGAATTATTTTATCAAGAAAGAATATTTTTTTCAGTCAAAATTTCCATCGCTTCGTCAAGAAATTATTTTTTTGTAAAATTTTCCTCCCATTCTACTAAAAATTCCCCTACTATTTATAATGGAGTTTTCCAAGTTTGGCTGGGTTCATCGGTGAAGGTTGGTTGTCCAAGCCAGCTTCGCCAGCAACGCTAGCGAAGTTAGGGTTGGCTTCAGTCCCCTTTACTGTTTTGTTATTATTTTTATCATTTTTTATTAATTAATTAATTAAAACTCTTATAAATAATTTATTTATTCTGAAGCCTAATTTTTCTAATTTTTCCAAGTCCTCAAGTTCTTAAAATATTTATTTTAAGACTTTCAAATATTTTTATGGTCTTGAATATTTATTTAAGTCCTAAAATATAATTTGGTGACGAGGAGAGCTCCCATTTGAAGATCATTGGACACTCGAAAAACATCATCATCGAACATGCGAGCTGGTACAAAATCCTATTCTCACATCGGTGTTCGTGCCCTAAGGGGTCCTCATAAAGAGGTTAGACTATAGGAGTAGTGACCATCAAGATGCCATTAACAAGGGTAATGAGGGTCACTATAGAAGGAGTGTTAATTGTGACAATAGAGGTGTGGATGATTGGAGTAGGATTTATAGTGAAGATAGCGGAGGTATCAATATTGCTTGAGGTGAACCCTTTGAACCCCACCCAAGACTAGTCCTTTTGATCTCCAGGTTCAGATTGCCCCTTGTGTAGCGTTTGGTCGTGGTTGTGCATATTGACTATGTCATGAAAAGTAGGCTTCTTGTTCTCATTGTGTTTATACCGAGGAGAGAATTCCAATCCTACCTAGGGTATGAGGAACTGAATCTTTTTAACTTCTAAGATACCCTGGTGATTTTTGCCTAAGTCTTTCTTGGGGGCATGGCCATGACGCTTTATCATCTTACCCACATTCTTCCAAGATTGATCATACTCAAATGATAACTTCTTCTTGACTTAGGGACGCAGATTGTTGACAATGCTCAGCTTCAAAGTAGGTGTATAAAACTTATCTTCCTTGATTAACTTTTGAATATCCCTAAGAAGGGTTTCACAATAATTCATGTGATGTCCCACCGCCACATGATAAAAGCAGAAGTTCTTCCATTCATTAGCAGTTATTTGGCCAAATGGCTTCAAGTTTTCCATGATTCTAAGGTCTCAAAGCTTAGGGAAGATTCGAGTTAAAGGCGTGATATAAGGGGAGATACTAGGTTTATCTTCTTCTGAAGTTCAGACAACAGTCACATCAACGGGCTTTGCAATTTAGTAAGAAACTAAGAATAAGTAGAAAAGAGATTAGCTTGTGAGGTAAGAAATTGTTGCCATAAATTTTCCATTTTGGGGGACAGACCTTGAAGAATACATCCTTCGACCCGTTAATAAAAAAATTTTTAGTTTTATGTATTGGAAGTGGCTGTGCGAAATAGAGGTGGCTGAGTATAAGCGATGCCCCTTGGTGAGACAAGGAACTCAGGAGTACTCGATGGCTATTAATAAGTTTGATACTGATTCCCATATGTGGCAGGCTCGGTAAAAGAGCCTTGGAAGTGAGGTGCCCCTTTGGTAGGCAAAGATAAGGGTTGAGATGCAAACCCTTACGAACAAGGCACATTCATGGAAATGAAATGCGGTTGAGATCTCGAGCCAAGATAAGCTTATGGAGTGCTCATGAAAGGACTGGCATTTAAAGGGTGAACATTGGCTCAAGAATCCCCTTGCAGAAATGAGTTAGGCACAGCTTGCTCTATTAACCCGTACTGGAAGATATTCTGAGAATTCCCATTCGGACGACTCTGATAGCATAATCCTTAGCCTTGCAGAAGATAACCAAACTACCCTAACCCAGTTATTAACTGATATTGAGTTCCTTAGTTCAAGAGAGTGCCAGATTAGCTTGTAGAGTGGAGGCATGCCCTTGGATGATAGTGTGACAAACTTTGGATGATCGCAACTGGAGCTAGGTATGCCCTTGAGGGTGATGCCCATTAACTAGAGGAGGAAGATCAGATTAGAGGTTTGGTCAGAATTCCTTTCCTTGGCTAAGAGTGCCCTCATCGAGGCTTGAATAGCAGCATGAAACTATGGTCTAGAAAGCATTCCTAGTCAATGCTGCGGCAAGATCACCCTTGTTTCCTAATTGTGGGCCTCCCCTTGATTGGAGTCCACTAATTATTGCTTGTGAGCGGGTGACACGGAGAGGTGGGTAGAGAGCGCACGGATTATATGCGCGGTCCACCAGGGTGTTTAAAAAAGAAGCACCGGTCGGGGACCCGGGAAAAAGGTTGAAAGAGAAGGCGAAAACAAATTTTAGATCGATTAGAACCCGAATCTGCCATCTCTTAGTGTGGAGTCGCCACCTGGATTAGCTCTTTCTAGGAATTAGAGTCTTGTGAGGGTTAACGTCCAAGGGATGGCCCACTAAGACATAATGATTCGGGTTCGGGATAAGTTGCTTATTCTCATTGGATCACATTGTATTACATCTACAGAAAATCTTATTCTCTTAATTTGCACATTCACGCTTAGGTCGTTTTTTATTTTAAATGCATGATTCACGTATGGCGAAAATAATAAACCATCCATAAGGCGTAATAATAAACCATCCACAAAGTAGTAAGTAAATGTGGAAAATAAATGCGAAAAATAAAGATTACAAGGCTCCAAAAATCGAAGGATGCAACTGCTCGTTAACCTATTAATTACATTTCCCAAAAAAATGAAATTGTGATACTCAAAGGAAAATTAAAATCCTAAACATACATCTAACCTGCATCCACAAAGGTTAGCACAGGGGATATCACATATATGTTCGATTTTGAGTTTAGCGAGGCTTGTGTGGCCTAAAAAATTCAATCGCGATAATGTGTTTGTTATCTAAATAAAACAGTTTGTTTTATTAGCATGTTAGTTGCTCATTTTAATTAATGAAATTGCTCGCATGGTAAATTGGTGAGGGCTGTTATCCGGGAATATGTTTTATTCCTTTCGTGGGGGTGTTCTAACATACATCTCCTTTTAATAAAGAAAAATAGATGAAGAAGAATTAGAACATTTGAATAAAATAAAAATTCTTGGTTCACAAATGAAATAAGAAGAAGAAGAAAAACACCGAAAGCACGGAAATTGAAGTTCTAGGAACTCAGAGTCTTACCTTATGGAATGAATCCACTTCGAAGATATCCGATCGACTGTTGAAAATCCTCCTCGTCCTTTAGTTTAGGTAAAAGTTGTTGTGAAAGTTCAAAAATATTCATTTAGTTCATGGAAATTAAAGCAGTTCTAAAAGCTATATTTTGTCTGTAAATTTTTCGGGTCCCGATTATCAAAAAAGACGCAACTATTTAGAGGAGAAATCTCGAAAATCTAAAAAAGGTAAAATTTTCCAGCGAGGGTCTCGCCGGAAAAAAGTTCGGTGAGGCCCTAGCTGCGTCTTTGGCGAGCTCGCCAAACCTTGGCGAGGCTACCTTGCCAAGGAGTTTTGGCAAGGCTCGCCTTGCCAAAGCCCATTTCTCGGCGAGGCTTGCCTCAGGCCTGGGATTCAGCCTCCCTCGGGTTTCTATTTCTGAATTTTTTATTATTTTTTTAATGTATTTTCATATTTTTTTTAATTAATTTCTGAATAAAATTAAATAACATCCTTCTGAATTTAGAGATGAGGAGGATCCCTATTCGAATACATCTGGATACTCAAAAATTGTGTGATTTAAGGATAAAATCCTGAAAAGTAGTCATCATTGAACACGCGAGCTGGTACAAAATCCTATGCTCTTAGCTACCCCTCGTGTGATCGTTGTTGGTCGAACAGCCAATGTGATCAAACAAAACGAGCGTAGGGGTAGGGCATACCTGACCGGTGTCGTTGGTGACTTCTTATTCCCAATTGGTAATAAAATAGGCCTTCCTTTCTGGCGTTGTGTCATCGTATGGTTATCCATTTCTTTCTTCGGAATCCTTTAGGTACTTGGGGCCCCTTATGGGAGGGTCTACCGTTTCTTTTTGCGGCGTCCCCATTATTGTTGGCAATTGTTATTCTTCGGCTACAATTATCGTGTGCCTCTTGGAATGATTGGAGATAGGTTCTTGAATTTGTTTCAAAGGAGATCTTGAATTTCCTTAGTAGGATGTTGACGTGTTCTCTATGGCAAATCAAGAAAATAATGTTAATAAATGTTTCATGATGAATGTTTTGATCTTTTGATTGATTTTATGCGGAGCAAAAATTTTTTCCCCTTCAATCAAAAATTAAAATATTGAGGAATAAATGAATTAAATGAGTTTGAGGAATATTGGGGTTATCCTGTGCATCGTTCCGTAGTGTTAGGAGGTTCCCATTGTAAAATAATAAAATAGATAGGTGGGGCCCTCTTATTTTCTTTATAAATAGGGCCCCCCTTTCTTTATTCCTTCACTTTTCATAATCTTCCTCTCTCTCTCTAAGCACTCTAGCTCTCTCCATTCTCTCTAGCAAACATGTTGTCTAAGGTCGTTGGCAGGGCACTCCACTTCACCTCTAGCCTCACTCCTCATCGTACTGATGATCCTAGCATATTTTCTATCAATATTGACACCGCATACGGTTTGGTAGCGAGTGACACTATGCTGGGGTTTACAGTTACTTCCCCCATAGAGATGTTGGATCCTGATTTTCCAGCTCAGCCTCACCTTTCCCGGATTGAGGTATTTGCTAAAAACCATTTTATTTATCATTTTTAATACGATCTTATCCTGCTTAGGAACTAGATTGGAATTTATCCTTGAACCATGTCATGGAATTTTAGCCTAGAAAAATTAAACAAAGCCAAATTCAGGCCTGCCGGAAATTTTTCTGGCAGAGACCAAGAAAATCCGGCGAGGGCCTGACCCTCGCCAAACTTCCTAGCGAGGGTCCTAAGGGACCCTCGCTAGACTCTATGGCAAGGGTCTTAAGAGGCCCTCGCTAGAGTCTCTGGCGAGGGTCCTTCGGGTCCCTCTCCAGAGATGCCTGGCGCGGCCCCGAGGGCTCGCCAGATTTTTCCAGCGGCAACTCTCGGGGCCCCGATCGCTCCTCTACGTAATTATTGTATATTTTCTTTTTATTATTATTTATTTTTTAGATGAAAAAGAGATTGGAATATAATTAAAGCTCGAAGTCCAAACATCTTTTGGATCCAAAAAAACTTTGAAGAAAATATTTGTCCAAAAGATAATAAGAGTCAGGTTCTAAATTTGTTTTAGACCCGAGAATATCTGAGGACTTTTGTTTTGAGAAACATAAGAAGAAGAATAATTTGAAAATAATCAAGATTTAAGATCCAAACGTGTTTTGGATTTAAATTATTCAAAAGAAATTGAAAGAAAATATTTTTAGTGTTTTTCTCACAGCTTTTTGCGTTTAATAAAAAACGTATTATTACCATCCAGGCGTGGTATCGTCACGCTTCTTCTCACCCCGAGCTTGTTCAGGCCATCGAGGCCACCGGTTTCGGTTCTTTGGCCCGATCCTTACAGCCTACATTATTACCATATGCGATATCGGTTACACTAGCTCAGAGGTGGTGTGACATTTTGCACACCTTCCATATTCTGATCGGGGAGGTTACCATCACTCCTTCCGATATCGTGGCGATCACCGGTCTATCTTGGAATGGTATTGTGATCCAGTTTGACACCTTCTTGGAGCGATTCTTCAAGGCTCCCATCGCCAACTGGTGCATCAGAGACATGCTCGGTGTTGATCCCAAGGGCCGAGCCTTGAGTTATTGTGTGTTGTTTGATTACTGGACGGGTTGACAGTCTGTTTTCAAGGCTTGAGTTATAGTGTGTTTGGTTCCATAGTACGTCCGTTCATTTTTTGCCACCTTATTGAGTGTAACATTTTTCCCGATCTCGAATAGTGAGATTAACTATGGGTTGATTGAGTTGCTAGCGAACTTGGACGGAGTTAGTGGCCTTAACTAGCCACGGGCAATCTTGGTGCAGACTTATTTTTCCCTTGACTTGGTTATTCGGGGTCATTTGCGGGCGCTGCTTTGCTACCCCATGGTTCTTCAGGTATTGTTTGCTTACTTTGTGATTTTTGTATATCGGTTCTTTTATTTTGTAGGCATGGGCCTTCTTTTATCGGTTCCTCCCTGCCCCACAGTTTGCCGATGCTCTGGAGGGTGCTCTGTGTATGGCCCGGATCTGCTAGTCTTTCGAGGGGGATGCTTTGGGTTCTGCTGATTACTATTTGCACCTTTGTGGATTGACTCTTAAGAAGGTGATGGATCTCATTTCGATGGATATGATCACTTTTTTATCTTTAAATTTATTCTAAGTTTGTTGTTCTTTCTTTTCAAGTGGAGCGCAACCCGTGGCTGGGTCTCCCGAGCTATCATATGGCGAAGGAGATCCAGCGAGACATGGACCACCATCGCTTTATCCTTGAGGGGCCCAGGACCCATGAGTGGTACCTGGGTAAGTGTATCCAGTTCTGGTGGACTAAGCTAGTGTCTAATAGGCTCATTCCGCCTGCGCCTCCCATCATACTATTTTGGGTGCACTTGGTGATTACTAATCCTGAGGAGCGGTACTAATTCTTTGAGGGGCATGGCTTGAGGCTCTCAGGATAGCATGGTGACTATGAGGCCTTCATTCAGGAGAGGCTGCTCCCACTTCAACCACCGACTCAGACAGAGGAGGTGCGACCCTCTACTCGAGTTAGGGGTCAGAGAGTTTATGGTGGTTCTGGTGCAGGTGTTAGCGGCACTGGTGTGGGATGCCAGGCATGAAATGTGTTAACTGTTTTATCCATGTTGATCCAGTTTCTGACTACTTGTCTATCTTTGTAGGAATTTGTCCGGAAGAGGGTTCACATGCCTAATTTGAATGCTACGGTCGGAGGGCGAGCTCATCTTCCTTGAGCATTATTGAAGGGAGATTCGCGATTCCCCTTGACTCCACTTTTTACTTGATGGGTTCCATGGGAACCTCGCGGTAGGTGCCTCTTCCCCCGAGCTACCATATGTTGGCCTATGATCCTTCCGACACTACTCACGTGAGTTTTAGATCGCAAGTGATCTTTGGGGATGTCATAAAGTTTGTTTACTCACTCCTTTCCTTTTGCAAGTCACTTTCAGTCATTGGATGTTAGCCATCAAGGTCTAGATGCTCATTATCATGGCCTTGAGCTTAGTCACCAGGAGTTGGGAACCTGTTATCAGGGTTTGGAGGCTCGATACCAGAGTTCGGAGGCTAGTTACAAGAGTTTGGAGGCTCAGTATCAAGAGTTGTTGCGGTAGAACGCCGTAGCAGAGCAGGCTCGAGAAGAAGCATGTGCTTCCACCTCGGGCCTTCACCAGTCTCTTACGTTTGATCTTGATTCCCTACTTGATGACCCAAATGTTTGGCCGCTCCTCTCCCCAGAATGGGACGCCGATTTTCTCCACGCTCCCCAGCCTCCTCTTATGTCCGGTTCAGCGGATGGTGGTCCCGAGATACTAGGTCCTAAGGAGTTCGAGATATCCACCATGATGCCTCGAGATCCGATGGGTGGATATAACACGTAGGCGGTGCATGCTTAGGGGTTCCCTTTTAGCTTTAGTTTTAGATTCCTCTTTTTTCGAACCGGACTTTTTAGACAGCTCCACTTTGTAGAATCTTAAAGAAAACTTCAGATTTAAGAAAGGAAAGGGGATTTTGGCCGTGGCGTGTCGGGTCCTCACATGTGGTGTTTTATTTTATGAATATGATTGCTAGTTTGTGAATGTTTTTTCATTTATGTATGAATGAATGTTAATGCTAATGTATGTGGTCAATGTGTGTAGGCAACACCGGTTTTGAGGGATTTTCTTTAGCTCTTTTCCTTTCTGATGTCGACCCATAACGAGCATCTTAGGGCCTTTCTTCGCACCATTCGGGGACCCGATTGGCAAAGGATTGAGAGCTTTGGTCTATGGTTTCTTCAATACCTTGCTTCTAGGCCTGTGAATATGGCTTTCATTCGCGCTACTTTGAAGTTCTGGGATCCTGCCACTCATGTTTTTCGTTTCATCGACTTTGAGCTTTGCCCCTTGGTCAAGGAGTTTCATACTATACCCTTTTCCGAATGAGTCAAAGCCAATATCACCTACGAGACTTTCCTTTGCTTTTCCTTCTTTCCAATTTGGGGGTGAAGATAAGCTAAAGGGTTTATGGAACCTGGAGTCCAATGGGCGCTTTTTGTCAGCTCCCCCTGATGTTGGTGGCTTCTGGGTTGAAGTTGTCCTTAGCTGGTGTGAGACTACACCCAGCACTCATCTAGCATGGCCTTCGATGGTGACTGTACTTCTTCTCGCAGAGTTCGTTTGTGGGGTTGGAGCGATTGCCCCTTTCTGATTGCTGTCTGATAAGTGTGTAATTACACTTATTATCACATTAATTTCACACATTAAACCCTATAGTTTTAGTCATTTTTATACTTCATATAAATGATTTCACGTGGTATTTAGTTGTTTTTTATGCAAATGCAGATACTAGGTAAATCTTGGGAGTAAAATGATCTAAAGTGGAATTCTATGAAAAAAGAGTGAAAAAGGTGCAAAAAGATGCATGGAACTTAAAGATTTGGCTTAGGATCAAAGCTGTCGAAGATCGGTGAAGTTGCAAGAAGAATTCTGAGTAAAACTAAATTCACAGTCGAGACAATCATTCGTGGTCGCGACTTGTTTACTTCAGAAATAGAAGTCTTCCAATTAAAGATTCATGGTCATGACTTGTGTCTCGCGGTCACAACTTGGACGGTTTTTTTTTATTATCTTCTTAACTACCAATCGCCAGATAAGCATGATAAACTGCCATCAACTACCAACGAATAGACACCTATCAGAAGTCAACCAATCATGAAAAGGTGCCTATCCATTGTGGATTATATCAAAGCTTCTCAACCAATCACAATGAAGAGATGCAATCTTTCACCAATGGATACAACCCTTCGTTTGGATAGACGCTACCCTTTAAACTCTATAAATAGGATTCCAATCCTCACAGATTTCGTGGATTGAAAAGTGGTGCATCAAGGAGTGCATGGTGTGCACCAAAGTGACACCAAAAGAGAGGAGAATATTAGAGTGCAATTATAGGGTTACATATAGTGTGTGTAGACAGAGAGTTCTCTACGTTTATAAGCGTTAGCGAGAAAATGTTTAAGTGATTTGAATCCATGTTTCGATCACTAGATTCTCTATATTCTCGAGTGATTGTTGTATAAGTGTACTTGCAAATCACTTATCAATAAAAGTTTTCATTCTTCAATATTCGTTTGTTCTATATTCGCAAGGAATAGCATCCTAGCAGAGGTTCTGTATGGGTCGAGACCGAATTCAAAGCAGACGTAGAAATTGCAGGAATCGATGACTCCCATTAAAGAGTGGATCGGTTTGATCAACTTTAGCTTTCACTTGCATACCTTACAACTTTGCTTTGCTTTCTACTTGTACTTTCTATTTTTGAAGTTTATGATATGTCTATGTGTCATAATGTATATTTCATGTTAAATCTTTTATGTTAATCAAGTTATATGCATTGGCGTTAATTTTAAGAGTAGTTTCGAGGTTAATAATATCGTGTATAATCACTGGATCTGTGATATAACGCTGTTTAGTGAGCCAACATTTTTGGAATGGTAACTTGCTAAATGTGGCTATGTGAGAGCGACCCGTACTAAACATAGTATTGATGTTGTCCAGGTTTATATGATAGTCTTAATTCATTTACGCTAGATTTAGAAAAGTCATTTCATGTGTTGCTCTGCGATAAATAATTGAACATCTGAGTATTTAGAACCGAGTTTGTAGATTAGTTTAGTGAATCGTAACATATTTGTTGAACTTGCATGCTTTCTCTGCTATCCTTATTTCGTAGGGAAAATCTACTTATTTAGGTTATCTAATCTTTCATACCTATATTTACTCATTTTTCATTCTAATCCTTCTTTCCTAAAACATTACCTTATTATATTTTATTTTCCTTATTTTATCTTCCTTTTCAATCTTTAGAACTAGTCCTTCCCTGTGGGATCGATATCTTTTAAAACTACATCGCAACTGTATACTTGCAGTTATCATCATTTTTCTATTTGA